>APFE030223072.1:280473-292500 GCA_000404065.3 Pinus taeda
ATGTGAGTGGAACTTTGAGCGCATTGGATAGTAGTGGTTTGTGCAGGGCATGGGCACCTGAGGGGAAGGAGAGAGGACCTCCGGGAGGGTAGGTTGGGAAAAGGGGCGATGGAGGAAGGGGCCACAATGGGGTAGTGCAGATTGGGGAGGGGATGCTGTAAGGGAATGGGGTGGGAGAGGGAAGTCAAAGGAGGGGAGAGGGAACATAGCGAGCCGCCCACAGGGTGGGGAGAAATAACATGAGCATGCAATGAAGATACATTAAGATTATCACAAGCAGAGAAACCAAAAGGGCAGTTAGAAGTAGTCGTACTCGTGGTAAAAGCATCCCCTAAAGCCGCCTGAACTCTCGTCAACGACAGAGAGGGTGGCCTGAGTGGACCTTTTCCCTGCTTCCTTTTGGGACAAGGGTCTGCTTCTTCAATTCCTTTGGCTACATCATGAACTGGCTACTCCACTGTCGTTTAAGCTTGCTGTGTAGGCTCCATAGGGGTTTCAATGTGCTGAGCATTTTCCCGTGTCCTCTGTCCCCATTTTGTGATTAGGGGGCAGTCCTTCTACACACGACCGACCTTATGGAAGCGTCGGCACCTATAGGGCACACCTTCATAGTCCAAGATTTGTTTTCTGGTAAAATTCCTCCACTAGATAGTGATAAAATCTTGTAGATCCCCCCCGCGTGTCCATGTGTACCAGAATTGTGGCATATGCCATCTTTCCCGTAGTAAGGTAGGATTTATCTGAGCCCATATACGAACCGAGTGAATTCCTAATTCTCTTAAAAATCTCTTCCGACCAGAAATGTGGGGGAAGCCCTGGCAGCCTGACCCAGATTGGTCCTATCCCCAGCTATTCAGATTCAGGATCGAAAAGAGGGGACCATTGCTTAAGGTGAACTAGAGCATGGTCCAAATGCCAATATGAAGATGGTACATAGTTTGTATAGTCTGGCCGAGCAAACCTGAAGGCGAACCAACCTCGCACAAATGTCTATAAAGTGGGTAGATCTGCTAGTCGATGGCCCCATACCTCGGACACCCAAGCCTTTAGTCTTTCTGCTGAGTAGTTCCGTCCACGAATCCTTCCGACCAGGACCCTATCCGCGATATCCATGGGTTATGCCAACTGTATATCTTCCTCCAACCTCAGGAAGATGTCGTCTATCTTCAATCTGAAACACCTAGCCTTCTTCCGGGGCCTCACTTCCTCCGATGGAGGCACCCTTGTGTCCAAGTTACATCCAGGGTCAGAGTGATCCTCAGGGCTGGGGGAAGGGGAAGATGGAGGGATGCCAGAGAGATACGGGGGACTGTTGGGATTATTTGAGCGGAGTTCAGGACTAAGGGATGAGGATGAAGTTGCTGAAACTGGAGGAGCTGACGAATATTGCAAAAATGGAGGAGGGTCCACTTGAGAGGGGAATGTAAGGAGGGTCAGCCCATGACTTCGGGAGGTTAGGGTTTAGACAGCCCGTAATAAACCCTAGCAAGGATGGGGAAGCCGACAGGGTAGAGAGAGACAGCCAGGTTGGGGGGACGTCCGGTAGGATGACCAGGCGGCTAAACAGCCCTGAGATCGGAGGCATGTCAGCAATGGCCTCATTTAATTCACAACTAAACGGAATACAATCTACCCTTGCAGTATTTGGTGATGACCAGAAAGATCCTTCCGGCAATGGGTCCTCCGAATAGTCGACAATATCGAGGTCCATTGTTGTCGGAGGGTCTCTAGTGCCAACTGCATGTATCCGACAAGGATGGAAAGGTGAAAGCTAGGGGGAAGGCAACCCTAAATGGAGGATGTGAAGTAATGGTGAACCACCGCTATAAAACGCAGTAAAACTGCAGCAGGCCGGAGAGAGCAGGGTTAAGGTAGGGATGGTTGTAGCCTTAGGACCGAGCTACATGGAACCCCCCATGTCTACCAACTGCTGCGCATGTCTGCCTCCACATCTGGTCAGTTGTACTTGCCATCATGTTGCAGAGCCACATTTCCCATCCATTTCCAAATTCTTGTATACAACCTAGTTCCCTAGGATTCTATATATTTCAATTTTAAAATTTAATTTTAATAGTTTTTTTTGTTAGTATGTTTTTTTTTTTTTTTTTTTTTTTTTTTTTTTTTTTTTTTTTTTGGTATTGTTTTTGTTTTTTATCATTTTTTTTTTTAAAATTCGTTTTAATTTTTTGGGTATTAATTTTCTAGATTCTCTCTATTCAAATCTGCGTTTTTTTTAATAGTTATTTTAAATGGTTAGATTTTTATTTCATTTACTTTTTATAGTTTTAGAAAAATTTCATTATTTTTTTTTTTTTTTATTTTGTTTGATATATATATATATAGTGTAATAACAAGTATATATTACTATCGTATGAACTATATATGTTTTTTAAGTAGTCAATAGTTAAAAAAGAGAAATAAGACAACTATAAAATTTGGTAAGTAATCAACATTTAAAAAACAATTGGACATAAAAAAATTTGAAGTGTCAAAAAATGTAACATTTAAAAAAAAATATTCACAGTTAATACATTAGAAAATATAAAGTGTCAAAAATAAGCCCTATAAAAAAAGGGTTGATGTTGCATCGACATGTTTCAAAATCAACATGAAAATCACTAACATTTAAAAATAAATATTTATATTTGATGCATAAGAAAATTTAAAGTGTAAAAAATATGCTTTGAAAAAAATGGGTAATCATATCAGTTCCCGTTTCAAAGTTTACATTGGTTATGCAGCTCATGATCCAGTTGATGAAGGAAATAGGGAATCCCAAATGAGTCAAGAGAATTCTCAAGTATAGCCAGCTGGTATGATCAAAGGCCTTTGATAAATCAATATTTTATATCATACCTTTTAGCCTCTTGATCTTGATAGAGTGAAGAACCTCCTGAACAGTTCCAATGGCTTCCTGGATCTAGTGATGATTAAGGAAAGAAAAATGTTCAGGAGAGATGTGGCTAGATATAATAGGCTTTAGGTGGTTGGCAATGATTTTGGTGATGATCTTGTATATGCAATTACAGAGACATATAGGTCGAAAGTCATTGAAGGTCAGAGGGGAATCAAATTTGGGAATAAGGGCGATGATGGTCGAATTGAATGCATCATACATTCAACCACTAACCCTATATTCTTCAATGACCTGAAGTAGATCGTTGCCTAACACTTCGAAGAAGGCTAGATAAAGTTCAACCAGCCAACCGTCTAGCCCAGGACTCTTGTATTTCTCAAACCATTTGAGAGTACCTTCCGATTCTCCCATCGATACTGGCTTGGTGAGATCCTCAACAACTTCCTAATCAACAAATCTAGGGGAAAATCTAGCTACTTTGATCATCTCTGCTAGAGTAGCTTCCTGAGGTGCTTTGAATAGTTGACTGAAATGTGATGTGTTGAGAGAGGCCAATTGATTGAAGGATTGAACCCATTGTCAAGTATCATTATGAAAATGCCTTTTAGTGTTGATAGCATGATGACCATTTGAAAAATGATGATAAAAATTTATGTTGTCATCCCCAGATTGTAACCATATGGCTTGACTCCTAAGTCTCCATGTTTCTTCTCTATCCTTAAGTATTTTGTTCCTCTTAGCTTCAAGGAAAATGAGACAGTCTTTAGCTTCAATAGAGTCAAAACCTCTTCCATCAACATCTTCTAAATTAGCAAGTTCATGTTCAATATTTTTGACGTTGAGGTCATCCCTTGTCCTTTTGATTCTAGCCCATTCTATTGATTTCCGCTTAGGACATTGAAGTGTTTTAACAAAGCATTCAGTATGAGACTGATCGAGAGTGGGAGGGAAAGTTTTCCAGTAATCAAAGACCATTTTGGTGTACTCCTCATCCTTGATCCAGGTTGCATTATACTTAAATGGGGATTTTGGCTTGCGGGTTACCCCTACAATCTCAAGATAGATGAGAGAGTGGTCTAATAATCCTCCCGATCCCACCCATTGTATGTACAGAGAGAGGCTTCCAATAAGTGCTTCTTTAATGAGGAAACGATCCAGTCTTTTGGCAAGCATATCGTCCCCAGTTATTTTGTTCTGCCATGTGGGTTGGGGCCGAGCCATGGGGACATCAATGAGGTGGTGTTCTTCCAAGAGAAGACCAATGGAATCAGATACTGGGTCAACCCGTGCATTATGCCCCCAAGATTCCACATGTCTAATGGAGAAGTTGAGGTCTCCCCCCATGATGATGTTGTCGGCTTGCATAAAAGATAAATTGAGAAAATTGTCCCAAAATTCAGCCTGATTGTGACAAGGTCCATAAATGTTAATAAATCTCAGATCCCTCCCAAAATTAGAAGAAAAGATGTTAGCCCCAATTAATCCATCACCTCCCCAAATGTTGAGAAGCTTGACTTCCCTAGGATTGAAACCAAATGCAATACCACTAGATCGACCACAGACATCTAATGCATGGAATTTCCATCCAAATACAAAGGCTTCAAGGGCAAGGATAATCTAGTCAATAAGTATGAGGGTTTCTTGTAAGAATATGAAGTCCACCCTCTCAATTTCAATAAGTCTCTGAAAGGCTAGTTTTTTGGCAAGACTAGCCAGACCGCGGCAATTAAAAGAGAGCCACTTCATGGAGAAACCAAGGAAAGGGTGTTCATTGGTCTAAGGACCCTGTTAATGGATAGTTGTCTACCCTCGGCCACATCTAGTCTAGCTTGATGAATAGACTTGGACATATAAGAATGTCTGCCCTTGGTAGATTTGGAGGATTTCAGAAGGGGAACAATACCAAGGCCACAACAAACATCAAATGATGATTTAACTAGGGAATGAAGGTGATATGGATGGTTTGGTCGAGAGACATTCAATGCCTTGGATGAGGGAGCAGAAAGAGGAATGTTAGGGATTGTTGGGAGGGTATCAGAGTAGGTGGGAGGAAGGGATATAGAGGGATAAATAAAAGGAGATTATACAAATGAAGATGATATGCATTGAGATAAATATCCAAAAAAATGTGAATCAGTAACAATGGGAGGAGAAATACGGGAGGAGGAGGAAGGACTACTCAGCGTGAGGCCTACTATTGCCATGCGAGATCTACTGATGCGAGGTGAAGGAGGTCAAATTTGCTCCAAGCACGATCCATGTGGCTGAGATTTTGATATTGGAGGTCAACCAACAGATTTTGGGGGTTTCTTGTGCTATGATCTAGTCGGAACTTATGCTCCATTAAAGTTAGACAGAGGCTTGGATACAGAGATGGTAGAAACCAGAGGACATTCCTTATATAGGTGTCCAACCTTATGACAATGCCGACACCTAAAACGCACTCCTTCATAATAAAAAATCTGTGGACATGTGGTGTTTTTCCACTGAATAGTCAGGTGTTCCTCTAGTCCTTCACGAGTGTCAAGATGCACCAGGATACATGCCATAGCCATGTTACCAGATTCAATGTAATATTTTTCATAGTCCAGAAATGTCCTGAGTGTGTTCCCAATGCTCTTCAAGAAATCTTCAGACTAGAATGAAACGACAGGCTGCACAATCAAACCCAAATGGGGCCAGCCCCCAATTATTCATGATCCGGGTAGAATGATGGACTCCATGACTTGAGAAAAACCGTGGCCAATTCAATATGCCAAAAATTTGACAAGACCCATGTAACATATTATGGATGCTAAAATCGAAGTGTGAACCATCTGCGAGATAGGGTGGCCACCAAGGGTAGTTCTTCAAGAATTTAACCCTAGATTTCAATAATCCACTGCTTGAGACGAGCTGAATTATAGGTTCAACCCTGGAGTCGGCTAACTAAGACTCTGTCAGCAGTATCAAGTACATCTCCCATCTATAGTCCGTCATCGAGAGTTAGTGAGATCCATTTGTTCCTCGCCTTGATACACTTGGATTCTTCACAATCCGAGTCACTTTACATCTAGGAGGATTGACAGGGACATAAGAGGATGTGCCCTAGCCTTAGCAAACCCTAACCCAAGTCAGGAGGACGTCAAGAAGAGCCCTTGAAGCATCCGAATGAAAGGGGGAGAGATGCCTGATGATTATAAGGAGGATAAAGTGGAAAAGATGGATCATTCTGGGCCAATGTAAGTATGCTATGATGACCCAGGTTAGGATGGGAAGAAGGTAGAGAAGCCTCAGTGGAAGGGTTACTCAGATGAACTAACGAGAGAGAGGAAAGGGCTAGGTCCATACAAGAAGCGAGAAATTGAAGGGATGCCAGAGGAGGGGAATAGTTAGAAAGTGGTAGAAAGAAAGAAGCATCGGGGGAGCCAAAACATGGGAAATAAGATAACGATAGTTCAGTCATCAGATGAGGGCTCTAATCTAATGATCTAGGGTAACAAGTAACAGATGTCGAGAAAACTCTAGGGTCACTCACCAAGGAAGCTGGGAGTTGCAAAATTGTCGATGATGTCGAGACAGGTAGGTGAGGTGGATTGACTGTCCATATGGGCACAGATATGTATGGGTCTTCCGAGTAGTCCACCAAATCATCCTCCATCTTAGTCGACAAATAGCGATGGGAGATCCTCAGGAGATTCAGGCCAGCAGGCAGTTTTCGATTCTTCAGTATTTTGTTCGCCGAAGAGATCCCCAGGTGTCAAGAAGTCAAGGAAGAGACCAGCAGAGAACATTATTCACCAAAAGAGGAATGTAGGAACCCTAGCCATATTCAATCGAGCGCCTAATGGTAACAACTACAAAGCCCATTTTTTCCATACAAAAAAACCTAGCCACCCCTTCTCTATACAGTAGTATACATACTCTTAAAACACTTAAAATTATAAAAATATTTACCATTTTAATCAAATATTGTTTATTGTAGTTACTATTACCAAAACTCAAAACGTTATGGATAGTGTTAAGGATCATGATTAGCAGACGAAGCTTGTTCTTGTTCTTGTTCTTGATAGAAATGACTGCACAAACATGTCACGTCAAACACGTCCTTCGTTGTATTTATGAATTCACTGTGCAGGCGTCATTTCTCAGCCATTGTAGCCGGGCATGCGACGACGACATACTGCTAGTCTATAGATTTACAACAAAACGAAAAGTAGACTTTATAAATTTGAAAATTTTCTTTGTACAAGCGAAATTAATAGGTTTAACTTGATCCTATATGTCATTGGAAAGCAATGACATAACAATAAATTACACAAATATTATTTTGGATTAGCTATGAATGCAAACTTTATTATTTTACATGAAAACTGCTAGTCAATCAACAAAAGACAAAATAAGAGTAACCACTCTGGGATCTAGCTTCTCGAACAAACTACCCATTGTTGCTTTGCACATAAACCTACATATGGGGTTAGGGTATGTGTTGCTTGTGAAAATGTATTGATCCAAATCGACCTAAACCAGAGTTACATAGTAGCTTGTCCTTGTCGCTCAGTAGAGAAATATTGAAACTATATAATCATTATGTTAGATATTAAAAGAATTAGCTACATATGCTTTATAAATATAGTTGTAAAATGTGCACCTTAGACATCCTATTGAATGTTTCTTGCACTTCATATTAACATATATTTGTGAAATGATGTCATATTATTGATTACACAATTCCTAAAGCTATGCACATTTTACCCTATCTTTAGTATAGTTAAATTAATTTCTTGCACTTTATATTAACATATATTTGTGAATTATGTCATACTATTTATTGGTTAGGTATATTACATATGTGATGAAAGCTAAATAACAAAAGCACTCTAACTAGTTTTTTTTTTTAAACATTTTCCATGCAAATATATATATATATATATATTCTCTTCTGAACATTCATTAAATACAATATTATTAAACTAATTATGTTGACAAATGTGAACTAAACTTATCCAAGAACTGAAAATAAGAGAAAGTAATAAAATATTTGCATTCAAAAACTGAAAATAAGAGAAAGTAATAAAAGGCTTGCATTGTTTAAAATGAGTCTAACATTTTGTATTGCCAAAATTAATTATAGATATGAATGCAAAGAATAATTTTAATAAGTATTTAGGGAAAGTTTTGTTTAAGTAAGAATAATTAAATTAAGTTGTTTTTTTTTTTGTAAATTTATATACACTTGATAGTTATCCTTTATGAATAACATTTTAAAAAATATATGTTTAGCTTATTTTTTTACGCAAATTTCTTTAAGTTTTATAATGCAATCTCCGCAAGTTTTTCCTTTCACGATGAATATCAAAGGATACAGAGTTCCATTAAGCCTACAAGCTACAAAAGAACAATATTATAGGAAAACATGAAGGAAGATAAACATGTACACAGTAGTAAAGTGAAATTGGTTTAAGTTAATGATAAAATAAATTATTCAACTACATATAGAACCGTTATTGGTTATATCGGTAATAAATATATGCATAGACACCAACATGTGAGATAATCTAGAATAGTTATTCAGTTAATAACTTGTGCATATAATTTCTGGATTATGCTTCCATGCTGTATCTTTTTTGATCCAATGCTATGGGTCATCTTCAGATGTAAACATATTGCCTTTTATATCTCTCATATAATATAATATCTAGCTTTTTCGTCCTAACAAAAAAAAAAAAAAACTTGTGCATATAAATAGATACTTTTCATTCAATAAATCATGCTACAATCATGCATGAGTGAGGGAACTAAGAAACAAAAATATGCGTGCAATTTTTATGATCTTCACCATAGTTGCAAAAACCTATCATTTCTATTAAAGAGAAATTTAGAATAGTTATTCAATTAATAGCTTGTGCATATAAATAGATAATTTTCATTCAATAAATCATGCTACAATCATGCATGAGTGAGAGAACTAAGAAACGAAATGTGCGTGCAATTTTTGTGATCTTCACCATAGTTGCAAAAACCTGTCATTTCTATTAAAGAGGAATTTAGAATAGTTATTCAGTCAATAGATTGTGCATATAAATAGATACTTTTCATTCAATAGATCATGCTACAATCATGCATGAGTGAGGGAACTAAAAAACAAAAATATGCGTGCAATTTTTATGATCTTCACCATAGTTGCAAAAACCTGTCATTTCTATTAAAGAGGAATTTGAGGATGATTGTTAATACAATTATAGTCATTGCAGTAAGATTATGATAATGTTTAACCTATCTAGATGCTTAGGTTGTCCATAAACTAAGAAATACATGCTTTCTTTCTTTTGTGAATTAATTACAAGGAAAAAAATCTCAACTTTTAATTACCTTTCTCCTACTCCTCATAGGTATGCATCAACCTTGTTAAATAAACACAAAGATCCTAGCATATTGTGTTAAATACCAGTAAAGAAATGAGATCAATTGACTAACTTGTTTAATCATTCATCCATCTATATTGAAATTGCTAGCAATGACGAGAGCTCCACTTGGATAATCATCCATTAATTACTTAAGTTTCCAGCGGAGGTTGGATGGTGTGCCTGCCCATTAATATCTTTCATAATAGTCATTTGGCATGTATCTTAATTACTCACATGTCAGACTGCAACATCACCATTATTAGTCTTTTCCTGGGACTCTTAGCGATCGATTGTGCGTTGACGGCGTATTAATCTCTTGTTTGACCAAAAAATATTGCTGTACATCACAATTTTAACCAAAGTTTTCATATTACAAAATAATATAAAATTTATTATGTAATTTTTGATTGGACAAAAAAGTTGGGGGTCTTATTGCATGCTTCGGAGCTTTCAAGACATTATGTTTGGGGTAAAAATAAGATATCCAAAGTTTTCAGATGAAAAATTTTTGTTATCCAAAGCTCAGAGATGAACATTTTATCAAAAGCACCACTTAATTTGTCCTAAGTTTTTGTTACCTATATCATGCAAGCAGCGTGTCATGCATGCACTGTCCTGCATCCTGCAAGTGCCACACGCCTGTCTCACCTGACGCCGAAGGAAACATACCCATTCCGTTACTTCTAATTCACCGAAGAAAAACCAAACTGGCAACCCAAGCCACCTGTTTTAAGCTTCTAGACTACCCTAACTCTTCTCAACTTTCGTCTTTATCTGCGACTGCCCCCACACCATGTTGGCCATGAAAGCCACCTCACTTCTCTGGGTATATATCTTTGCCTCCTCATTCTCTGAATCTCATGAAATTCTTCCTCATTTCAAACCCCATCCGCCTTCTCAGATTCATCCATCTCTTCATATTTAGAAAATTTCAGACCGAAGTTGAGCAGTCAACGATTTTTTCGCAGTTATGGAAGGATTACTACCTTATGTTTATTGTGCCATCATTCAATACAGGTGCAGCCAGAGGCTCTACGGCGCCCTGGCTTCGACTGGGGATTCGGGCAGATTTTCCTGGGAATCTGCTTACATTCGCCTGCCAGGGGATTCTGGCAGGTTCGCTTCTGAAATTCATGAATTCATTGTGGACGCCCTTCCATCCTCTCAGACTCTTTACAAGTGTTCTGCTTCTCAATCTCCTTCTCATTCAATTCACGGTGCCAAGGAAGCCATTAATAGCAGCGGCGTTCCAGTTCATAAATCTGGCGGCGGCGCAACAGGGCGCTCTGTTAACACTAGTGTCTTGTTGCCACCGGTTGTTCCTGCGTCTGGCCATAGGATCAAGAATAATTGAAGAAAAAAATCATGGAAGACGTAGTCGTTAAGAATGGAACGAGATCCATGAGGTGAAGGGCCATTGTTGGATCTTAATGAGTCCTAAAAACTATTGGGTATATGATTTTAATTCCCTTGTCTTTTTCGTTTGGCAGTGCAAGGGGTTTAAATTGGATTGGCAAAAGAGCCAGACAATTCTTGTAATTTGCTTCCTGAGTGAGGACCAGCCAAAGGCTGTTGCTTTTATATGTGATTATTACAATACACACCACTGTAAATATGCCATAAAATATAAATTGCGTGTTAGATTTCTATTAGCTTTCAATGTAATCTCTGATATATAGATACCCTTATAGTCTTCTCTGCATAACGTGGGCTTCTAGATGAAATCATGAACTGTTCGGTCTCTGGATTTAATTTCAATAGGTGAACTTCTTGGGTTCAATGATTAATACTTTTGTCTGATAAAAAAATTATTCATAAAACTATTACATATGGGGTAATTTCCCATAGTTTAAGTGACCTCTGAAGCTCCAATACTTGGTTTAGATAAGCTCAACTGCAGGTGCCCCCACCAAAGTTGGGATTTGAAAACTCCACATCCTTACTAATTTTATATTTTGTACAAGTTTGGCAAAAACTGAATCTTTTTATCAATTTGATAGTTTTTACCAGTTTTATAGATTCAACAATAAGAATCACAGATTTTCTTCATTAAATATTTTAGTTTTGTTATTATATTTTGTTTTTAAAGTTTGGTAGGACTGCAACATGTTTAATATATTATTTTGATTGGAAGTTTGGAAAAAACTGAATCTCTTTATCAATTTGATAGTTTTTACAAGTTTTATAGATTCAATAATAAGAATCACAGATTATCTTCATTAAATAATTTTATTTTTGTTATTATATTTTGTTTGCATATGCAGAGGCATCCAGGTGGTCTACAAATGCCTTGTCCGGTTGTCAAACAATTGATGGCCTTATTTTTCATTAAATTCTAAAATATTTTTAAAATTTGCAAAGCTATCGTTTAAACATATAGATTAATCGAGCAAATCATTTCTTAGTTGTTCAAATAGAACTTCAAATATTACACAGACTTAACCATAAAATATCTATTTATGGAATTTTGATGTAAAATTGGAAAGTTCCACTGACATTAATAAAATGCACATTTAAAAATTTATTTTAATATTTTGTTTTTAAAAAAATACTCTTATAAATTATTCAATAATTTCTAATTAAATAGTTTTATGTGATTGTACCCTTCAAACATGAACATTTCTTTCAGAGTGAAACATGGTGGATAAACAAGTACCCATATATGAAATGGACGCGTTATATAATACATGTCATGCTGCATGTCGTTCGAATACTAAAGCTTATCCAATAGAACATGCCTCAGAGTACCACAGGAACCTATATATATATATATATATATATATA
>APFE030223072.1:294104-311999 GCA_000404065.3 Pinus taeda
TGATAGAGGTGGAGATATAGGGAGAGTGACAAGGAAGAGATGGAGATAAATTGAAGGAGATGGGAGAGGAGGAATGGAGAGAGAGAGAGAGAGAGAGAGAGAGAGAGAGATGGGGGAAAAGAGAGGGAGGTAGGAGAGAGAGGACTTGAGAGAGGGAGGGATAGAGAGATGGAGTTGGATAGGGAGGGAGGAAGGGAGGGAAGAAGAAATATATAGAGATTGAGAAGTGGAGAGGGAGAGAGAAGGAGAAGTGGAGAGAGAGTCTGTATGTTTAGGGGTGAGATAAAGAGATAAAGAAGGAGATATGTAGAAAAGGGCAGAGAGAAGGAGAGAGGGAGGGATATAGTAACTGATCCAGGTGGATATTGGTGGCCTCCTGCCTATTTGTTGGGTGTGTGTTATATTATTTCCACTACTATTCCTTATATTAGGTGGGAATAACCTATATTAGGTGGATGGACCCTATATTAGGTGGAAAGACCTACCTATGGTTTTTTGCATGGGTTTTGCACATGGTTTTGAGCATGATGTTTTTCTATCCATGGTATTTTGTAGATCTGATCAACGGAACTACGGTTATGTTCTAATCTAGTTTTAATGGATTGGGGTTTATGAATTCTTCACCATGTATATATATGAATTATAACATTGAATGGAACATAATGAAAAATCAATCAAGTAGTTCCAATTTTGGGATCCAAGGGAAAATCTCTGCGTATTTGTTTTATATTCTCATCATTGTTTATTTTCTGCTTTTAGAATTTGTATGCAGGTAATTTTTGTATAGGGTTAAAACCTACATTTGGTATTAGGGTTGTTTCATCTTCAAGGGGACACTTTTGTTGTGGAAGGATTTTGCTCAGGCCTATGGTAGACCTTGTTCAGTGGGATATCTGCAGTATCGATTCTTGCGGTAAAGAAGATGGCAAGCAGGGAAAGATAGAGATTGATAAGCTTAATGGTCGAAGTTTTGATTTGTGGAAACTCAAGATAGAGGATCTATTGGTGGATAAAGATCAGTGGATCGCGGTAGATCTGGGTACTAAACCAACAACAATGTCAGCAAAAGACTGGGTGAAGTTGGATCGTAAGGCAAAGAGAAAAATACGATTGTGTATCTCAGATTCAATATTGTTGAATGTATCAGGGGAAGCTACGGCAAAGGATTTGTGGGTCAAGTTAGGGATTTTCTACCAATTTAATTATGTGGTGAACAAATTGTTCCTCAGAAAAAGTTGTATAACTTGAGGATGAAGGATGGAGACTCGGTGATAGAGAATCTAAATGCCTTTAATATTGTGGTAAGCTAGTTGTTATCTGTTGATATAAAAATTTCATATGAAGAAGTGCATCAGTTTTTTGTGCTCTCTACCAGATTTGTGGGATAGCATGGTTGTTGCAATAGGAATAATTCAACTACCTTGAAGTTTGATGAAATAGTCTCATCATTGTTGTTGGAGGAGATGATACAAAAAAATATAGAGAGCTAGAATTGAGATGCCTTGTCTGTACGAGGATGGTCCAAGAACAGAAACAAAAATAAGTCCTTGAGTGGGAGATCTAAATCTAGAGGGAGATCTAAATATCTAGGACAACTTGTAAAGGTGTGCTAGAAATGTGGAAAGGAAGGGAACTTCATAAAGGATTGTAGGTCTAAAGCTCCTGAGAAAGGAAAAGGATCTAATGATGCTCCTTTTGCAAATGCGAAAACCACCTCAGATGAAGGTGGGGATGTGTACTTTGATTCTTCTTCAAGTACAAATTTAGATCATGAGGCATGGTTGATTAACTCAGGTGCATCCTTTCACCTCACTCTCCACAGAGAGTTGTTCTATGAGAATGAGAAATATGATGGTGGTGATGTCTTCTTATGGTATGAGAGGAAGGATAGAATCGTCGGATGTGAAAAAGTCAAGCTAAAGTTGCAAGGTGGAAGGACTATAACACTTCTAGGTGTTCTACATATTCCTGCATTGGCTAGAAATTTGATTTCTGTAAGCAAGATGGATGATGCAGGTGTAAAAAAAAATGTTCGAGAAAGATACCTGCAAGATGGTTCGATGAGTATTGGTATTGATACGGGGAGTTCAAATTGGAACTCCGTACAAGCTTCTGGGTAGCATTATTATTGATGGGTGCAACAGTCTTGTCATTTCTGAAAATGCAACAAAAAATCTAGTGGTCTCTAGAGAAAAGACTATGTTATGGCATCAAAGGCTTGGACATATTGGAGAGAAGGGCATTTGAATAGTTCATGGTAGTGGTATGGTGGAAGGTATGTCTAATTTCTCTTTGGATTTTGATTTTTGTGAACATTATGTATATTGGAAGCAGAATCGGGTGAGTTTCCCCGCTGGTACTAAGAGGGCGAAAGGGATATTAGAGCTTGTGCACAGTGATGTGTTTGGACCTCTGTCGGTTCCATCACTGGGTAAGTCTGTTTACTACGTATCATTTAAAGATGACTTCTCAAGGAATACATGGATATATTTCCTATGAAGAAATCTAAAGTCTTTGACAGGTTTAAATAATTTAATGCTCTGGTGGAAAACCAGATAGAGAAGAAGATAAAGGTGTTGAGCACAGATAATGGTGGAGAGTTCTACAAGAAGGAATTTGAAGAGTTTTGTACGAAGTGTGGTATAGTACGGTAGAAGACTACTCCATACACACCTTAGAAAAATGGAGTTGCAAAAAGAATGAATAGGACGTTGATGGAAAAGGCAAGAAGCATGCTCAATGGTGTTGGGTTAGGACAAGAATTCTAGGTAGAGGCGGTGGAGAATGCATGTTACATGGTCAACAGATCACCTTCATCAACGTTGGTGGATAAGACTCCACATGAGGTATGTACTGGTAAGAAACCCTCTCTTTCACATATGAGGGTATATGGCTATGATGCATATGTATATGTTCCAAAGGAGAAAAGAACCAAGTTGGATAGTAAATATGAAAAGTGCATCTTTATTGGGTATAAGGATGGTTTAAAAGGTTATAATCTTTGGAACCCAGAAACAAGGAAGGTTGTGTAGAGTCGAGATGTGGTTTTGAGAGAGGTGAAATATGTTATTAAACATGAATTCATACCAAAGGAGCCTGAGAAGATAGAGTTTGAGCTAAAGGAGGAAGAATCATACTCTACAACAAAACAAGAATCAGAAAATGAAGAGCCACAAACTCCAGTTGTGAGAAGATTAGTTCGAGAAAGAAGGCATCCATAAAGGTATATTCCATATGCTTTCTGTTCAATTTTTTTTATTATCTATTAGTGATGATGATCCCAAAACTGTCGGGGGGTGGGGGTAGTAGATTCAAAGGATGGAAAACTCTAGAAAGAGGCCATGGTTGATGAAATGGCATCTTTGGAAAAAAATGAGGCTTGGGATCTGGTGGAGTTGTCGGTTGGATGGAAACACATTGGAATCAAATGGGTGTTTAAGAAGAAGATGAATGCAAAAGGTAAGGTGGATAAATACAAAGCTCAGTTGGTAGCAAAAGGTTATTCCCAGGTGTCAGGAATTGATTTTGGTGATACTTTTTGTCCTATTTCAGCTTCTATTAGATTATTTTTATCTGTTGTTGTTGCTTTTTTATTTTTAGGTAGAACAGATGAATGTGAAGACAACATTTCGTCATGAGGATTTGGAAGAAGAGATCTACAAGAAGAGGAAGAGGACATGTCCTGTTTTACATACAAAAGTGCAGTTGGTAGCCTGATGTATGCAATGGTTTGTACTATACCAGACATTACACATGTAGTGGAATTATTGAGCAAGTTTATGTCAAAACCAGGGAAGGAGCATTGGACAGCAGTGGAGCGGGTTTTTAGGTATTTGTGTGGCACTAGTGATTACGTTTTGCGCTACCAAGAAAGACTAGGATTGGATAGAGTTTTGGACATCCATGGATTTGTTGATGCAGTCTGAGTTAGAGATCTAGATTAGAGAAGATTTACAAGAAGGTATGTTTTTAACCTATTTGGAGGTGTAGTTAGTTGGACAAGAAAGAGACAGTATGTAGTGGCACTTTCAACTATAGAGGCAGAATACATGGCAACCACTCATTCAAGCAAGGAAGCAATTTGGTTGCAAAGATTGTGTTCAAGTATGGGGTTAGTACGAGCTATAAGGATAGACTATGACAACCAAAGTGCAATTTTCTTGGCAAAGAACCCTGCTTATCATTCAATGACAAAGCACATTGATGTTCAATATCACTTTGTGAGGGATATGGTTGAGGACAAAAAGGTATTGTCAGTAAAGGTGGACACTTTGAAGAATGTTGTAGATCCATTGACGAAGTCTGTGAGCACTGAGAAGTTTTCTTGGTGTAGAGAAACAATGGGCGTTGCAGGGTTGGACCAATGACTAAGCTCTCATGTGACCACATGTGTGGAAAGAAAACAACAAGTGGGAGAATGTTGGGTGTGTGTTATATTCTTTCCACTAATAGCCCCTATATTAGGTGGGCGGACCCTATATTAGGTGGATGGACCTACCTATGGTTTTGTACATGGGTTTCACACATCATTTTGGGCATGATGGTTTTCCGCCCATGGTATTTTGTAGATCCGGTCAAGGGAACTATGGTTATGTTCTAATCCAAGGTTAATGGTTTGGGGTTTATGAATGCTTTAGCATGTATATATATGTATTGTAACATTGAAAGGAACATAATGAAAAATCAATTTGGTAGTCCCGGTTTTGGGATCCAAGGGAAAATATCTGTGTATTTATTTTATATTCCTGTCATTGTTTATTTTTTGTTTTTAGAATTCGTATGCAAGTAATTTTTGTACAGGGTTAAAACCTACACTATTCCACTTCTACTCCCAACATTGTTTCTTTTCAATTTCCTTAATTGTAGCACAACTTACTATTTCTGGCAGTTTTTTCAGGCCCTAAACTTCGGGAGTCGTTTTGAGGGACTAAAAGACGATTTTAGGTAAAACGAAGAGATTGTAAAAGTCACAAACCATATCCCTTATTTGTGTCTAGCCTTCTCTTCAAGATATTTGTAAGAAGGTATTATAACAACCAAATGGAGATCGTATGCCAAAGTTATGACCCGGGAAGTTAATGTACCGATTTACCCAAACGGGGCCCACAGTTTCAATGCTTCATCTCCTAGGGTTAGTTTTTTGGACGTTTATGGTTTTTCGTTGTTTCTCAATAATAAATAGGCCTTTGAGCCTCATTGTAACACAGTTTAGAGGCATGTAGCTGCCACATCTCTTCTCAGAGATAAGCTACCAATGCTCGAGCTAGTTTATTTCCATTTTTGTATGTATGCATATTTCAGTTCTTTGACATTAATTAAATGAAGTTTTATTTCTATTGTGTCTCTGTGTTTATTTGTATATCTATATTTTGTTTCATTCCTGCATAAGTTTGTATTAGTGGTATCAAAGAGGTATTCTCTTTCTATGTTTTTCTTTGCATGTCCCCAACAACGTTAGGGTATAAGGAGTTAGGGCTGGAATTGGTTGCACCTTCGCAAGACCAACCTCGCAAACCCTAACGACCTCCCATGATGGAAGAAGAGAAAGACGAGGGGGCAGAAGACCCTTTCAAAATATTGCTTGAGGAAGCCCTCAAATGAAAAAAGAACACAATGATGGATAACTTTGCCTAGATCCTTCGGCGGCTACCCACAAACAACACATCTTCATCCAGCAGCCACTCTGGAGGCACCACTCCTTTTAAGGTACAATTTAACTTTGACATTATCTTATTTCAAGCACAGATAGATGAAGACGTTGTAGATAGGTGGTTAAATCTATTGGAAGGATATTTTTTCAGTTCATGATTTTTCCAGTCGTGAAAATATTACCTTTGCACTCCTCAAAGCCGCCCCACATGTCAAGGACTGGTGGGAAACCTATTGTGAACAAAAGGACGAGAGGGAATCCTCATTGTTTTCATACACACCCATTTGGAATTCTTTCTGAGATGCCATCAAGGAACAATATTACCTAGTTGGGAGCTATGAAGATAAATACATAAAGTGGACCATGTTGTGACAGGGAAGGGACAAACATGTGTTGAAGTTCACAAATGTTTTGCATACCCTTCATACAAAGCTGGGTATCAAGGATTCAGAGTGGAATTTGGTACTCAAGTACCGTGGTTGTCTACACAAGCACATCTAGACAAGATGGAGTTCCTAGACATCTACTCGCTTGGAATTTCCTATCGATACGCTGTCAAGGTCAAGAAAAAATTTAAATTGAAGAAGCGAGACTTTGGATCTACGAATCTGAAGCAAGGGAAAGGCACCTCCAAACCGTAGAAAAAATGAAATATCCAAGGTGGGGTGACCCAAGACAACCTTCCAAAGCCACAAGAAAAGAACAACACTACGAACACAGAGAAGGACAAAGGGAAACAGTGTGAGTTCCATAAGAGCCCCACTCACAACATAAGTGAGTACCAAGCCAAGTAGTCATTGGTGGCTAAGTCGAAGGCTTTTGAATCAAATGCATGTTTCGACTCTGAGTCAGAAACCAACAAGGGGAATGAAAAAGGGAAGAAAATTATTGATGTGGAGCTTAGTGCCATCGTTTCCACCACAAAGATCAAGAAGGATGAGCCAAAGATCTAGAGGAGGGGGAACGACTCTTCCACTCATGAATGTGAGTGAAGATTTCTCCGCCGGAGTTCATTGTTGACAGCGGGGGCCAAAAGAACCTCATTTCAGCAGAGGTCATGAAACGGTTACGCCTACTGACCACACCACACCCGCAACCGTACACCGTTGGGTGGCTTCATGAAGGGTGAGATCTTTGCGTCTGCCAATAGTGTCGGCTTCTCTACATAATCAAGCCCTTCACAGATGAGGTATTGTGTGATGTTTCTCCTCCTGAAGTTTGTGATGTTCTATTAGGCTAACCATACTTATGGAAGTGACATGTTGTGTATTAGTCTAGGCCTCACATTGGTATTATTATTTGGGCAATAAGTTGTACAAGGTACCAGAGGTAGCACTGCCTACCGTCGTTTCTTTGATCACTGCGAAGACATGTAGTAAGATCATTTCCCAGGCTGGGAAATTTATTTTCCATATGATTCACCCTTAGGGAAAGAAGAAGATTGTGGCCATGACCTCCAAATAGGGATCCTCCACACAACAACAACAAATGGACAAGGTTGTAGAGGAGTACAGGGACATCTTCACTTCAGCCACAAGGGTACATCTAAACTGTCAGGTCAAGCACTCCATCGATCTAACCCCAAGCACACCACTACGCAATTGACCGATCTATCAATGCTATGTTATGGAGAATGATGGAATCAAGAGGAAAATTCAGGAATTGTTGCAGAAAGGGCACATCAAGCCAAGTTCATCACCTTGTGGGAGCCCGATCGTGTTGGTACAGAAGAAGGATAGGACTTGGAGACTTTGTATTGACTATCGGGCGTTGAACAATATCACTTTCTGGAATAGGTATCTAATCCCACAGATTGATGACCTTCTGGACCAGCTCAAGGGGGAAAAATATTTCAGAAAGATTGAATTGATGTTTGGATATCACCAGGTACCAATCAAACCCTCTGATGTGTGGAAGACTATCTTTAAATCCAAGGAGGGCCCTTTCAAATGGTTGGTCATGCCTTTCAGGTTGACGAATGCCTCGTAACCTTCATGAGGTCAATGAAAGACATCTTGTGACTCTTCATCAACTCATTCGTGGTGGTGTATTTGAATGACATTATGATCTTTAGCTAGAGTTGGGAAGAACACCTCCACCATATTTGACAGGTCCTCCAAACCTTGCGGCAACACAAGTTGTGTGCCAATTTGGAGAAATGCACTTTTGGTAAGACCCAGGTCCAAATATCTAAGGTACATCATTGATGAGTGGGGTCTGTATATGGACCCATCCAAGATAAAAGTCATTTGGGATTGGCCAGCCCCAACCACTCTAATAGAGCTTTGCGGCTTTTTGGGTCTTGTCAACTTCTACCGCAGGTTCGTGTTGGGGTTCTCTCATATAACTTGGCCTTTGAGTCAAGTCATCGAGGAGAAAAATCAAAGTTATTTTGGTCCAAATCCCAACATAAGACGTTTGTCAGGTTGAAGAATCACCTCTGCTTTGCACCAGTTCTCACATTACAAGACCCCTAGCAACCATTTGAGATGGAGACAAATGCCTCCAACTATGCTATTGGTGCAGTTCTTACTTAGTAGGGGCATCCAGTGGAATATCAAAGGTGAGACACTTTTAGACATGGTCTAAAAGTATCCCACCTATGAGAAAGATATGTATTCCATTTTGCAAGCCTGTCGACAATGGAAGCATTACATTACGGGGAAGGAAATGTTCATCCACATAGACCACCGACCCCTGTAGTTCATACAAACACAAGGGAAGTTGCAGAATAGTCGCCATCAGAAATGGTCCACATAACTACAACAATTCCATTTTAACATTAAATAAAAGAAGGGAAGCACCCACAATGTTGCAGACTACCTTAGCCGACCACCGATCATGGTGCTAACCACTGTACTCGACTCTTGTGGGCACGAGACTGCACGATGGTTGCATCTTTATAATAGGGATCTAGAATTCAGAAACACATACCAGATGCTCCTGGAAGGCAAGAAAGTTCCAAAATTTCACCTCCAAGATGCATTGTTATGCCACTTGGGACGCCTCTGTGCTCCTTCAAGTGAGCATGCTAAGGTGATTTGGGAGGCACATTATAGTCGGGTCACTGAACATTTCGGGGTAGAGAAAATAGTGGTATTGTTGCAAAATTATTTTTATTGTCCGAACCTTCGATATGATGTTAGGAAGTACATGAGTTCTTGCACTGCCTGTGCCATTTCCAAACCAGACATCAAGAAGCAAGGCCTATATACTCCTCTTCCTACTCCTATTCAACCTTGGGAATCCATATCCATGGATTACATGTTGAGCCTTCCTTCTACTAAGCATGGAAACGACTGTGTTTTCATAGTCGTAGACAGATTCTCTAACATGGCCATTCTGATGACCTGCAAGAAGAGTATCATAGTAGAAGCCACTGCTAAGTTCTTCTTTGAATGAGTGTGGGTACATTTTGGGATCCCACAGTCTATTATCTAAATTTGGGACAAAATGTTCCTAAGTTCATTTTGGTCAAGTTTCTGGTCAATGTTGGATATCAAGATCACTAAGTCCACAACTTTCCACCCCCAAACTGATGGCCAAACAGAGGTCATCAATAGGATGATCGTACACATTTTGTGCATGTACAACTCAAAGAATCCATGCACATGGGATGAAAGCCTCCCCCATGTCCAACATAGCTACAATAGAGCTCTCCATAGCTCAACTGGTCACATCCCTTTTCAGATGGGGTTGGGATTCCAACCACTATGTCCCATTGACGTGGCCATACCATTTGCAGTTACTCAAGAAGATTCAACTCATGTCCAGTCTGAAGATGACATGGTTAACAAATTCATTTTGTGCATTCATCACATCTTCCAACAGGTCCATGACATATTGGACAAAGCCAATGCTAAGTACAAGTAGTGTCATGATCAGCATCGGGTGTCACACAAGTTCCAGGTGGGAAAAAGTATTTGGTTACATTTACAGAAGAAGCACCTCTTTGGGCCCCACCACAAGCTTCGTCCGCTCCAATATGGGCATTACACCATCACTAACGTTGTAGGGGATAATTATTTCAAGCTCATCATTCCACCATTCCTTGGCCTACACCGAGTGTTCAATGTGGACCGCCTTCGACCATACTTTCCACCAGTACTTGACACATCAGACATTGCAGAACAATTCACACCAACAAAGTTAAACCCATAATGCATGGAACAATATACAACTAATCGAATCATGGACACGAAAATCAAGAAAATCACAAACAGAAGATCCAAATGTATTGTGTTTTCAAAGTTGGCCAACTCCTACATCAAAGAAAGTGGTTCACCAAGGACCAAGTTCAGCAGAAGTTTCCCCATCTCATAGAGGCACTCAAAGAAATGGGGACCATTGATTCCTAAGGGGGGAGGATTGATCTAGGTGGATATTGGTGGCCACCCGCCTATTCCACTTGGACCCTCACCATTTTTTCTTTTCAATTTCCTTAATTGTAGCATAACTTACTATTTTTGGTAGTTTTTCAAGTTCTAAACTTTCAGAGTCGTTTTTAAGGGACTAAAGGATGTCTTTAGGGAAAATGAAAAGACCATAAATATCTTAAATTGGTTCTCTAGTTTGTTTTCAACCTCCTCTTCGAGACCTTCGAAGCGAAGTATTATGATATCCAAACGGATATCATATGCCAAAGTTATGACCTCGGGAAGTTAATGTACCGAGTTACCCAAATGGGGCCCACAGTTTTGGTGCTTCATCTCCTAGGGTTAGATTTTTGGATGTTTAGGGTTTTCCATTTTTTATCAATAATAAATAGGCCATTGAGCCTCATTGTAACATGGTTCAAAGGCATGTATCCTCCACATCTCTTCTCAGAGATAAGCTACCATCGCTCGAGCTAGTTTATTCTCAATTTTGTATGTAATCATATTTCAATTCTTTGATATTAATGAAATGAAGTTTTATTTATGTTGCATCTCTGTATTTATGTGTATATCTATATTTTGTTGTGTTCCTGCATAAGTCTAGATTATTAACAAAGAGAGAAAGAGAGAGTGACGGGGAAAGAGAGAGAGAGAGAGAGTGATGGGGGGAAAGAGAGGGAGGTAGGAGAGAAAGGGAGAGAGAGGAAGGATGAGAGAGAGGACTTGAGGGAGAGGAGGAGGGAGGGGGGGGGGCCAGAGAGAGATGAATTTGGAGAGGGAGAGAGGAAGGGAAGAAGAAAGACATAGATAGTGGTAATTGGAGAGAGAGAGGGAGTGACAAGGGAGAGATGGAGAAAGAGAGTGTGTATGTTTGGGGGTGAGATAAAGAGACAAATAAGGAGAGGTGGAGAGAAGGGGGAAGATAAGGAGAGAGGGAGGGATATAATAATAAAGTTGGAGGGTGAATAGAGAGAGAGAGAGAGAGAGAGAGAGAGAGAGAGGGGGGAGAGAAAGGAAGAGAGAGGGTGTGAGATAGTGGAGAGAGAGGGGGAAAGAGAGATGAAGTTGGATGGGAGAGAGGGAGGTAAGAAGAAAGGAATAGAGAGAGAAAGATGTAGAGAGATGATCCGAACTTAAACATGAACACAACAACTTACAAATATAATCATAAAAACATAGATGCAGCAAAAAAACACTTCATTTCTTTAATAGAAAAATATTGAACTATTCTTAAAAATAGAATGAAAATAATATAGGTCGGGCGATGGTAGCTTATCTCTGAGAAGCGATGTGGAGGCTACATGCCTCTGAAATGCATTACAATGAGGCTCAAGGGCCTATTTCTTATTGGAAAACATGATAAAACCCTAAACAACCAAAACCCTAACCCCAAGAGATGTAACACCAAGAGTTTGTGGGCCCCGTTGGGGTTAGTTGGGCAACCAACTTCCAAGGGTCGTAACTTGGTCATATTATCTTTGTTTGGTGCATGCGATACCTTGTTGGAAAGGTCTCAACATGTACTAATGGTTTCACCATAGGCCCCTACCTATGGCTATGGGCCTGTCATGGACCCCAAAAAAAACATCGTTTAGGAGGTTAAAACTGCTCCGGAAGTTCAAGACCCGAAAAAATAGTAAATGCGAAAATGAACAAGGAAACGAATGAAGTTGGCTGGGGGGTATAAGTGGAATATGAAGGTGGCCACCAATATCCACCTGGATCATTCCTCCCCCCTTAGGAAGCAATGGTCCCCATTGCGTGCAGAGCCTCCGTGAGGTGAGGAAATTTCTGTTGAAATTGGTCCCTGGTGAACCACTTGCCCTGGTGAAGGAGTTGGCCTGCTCTGACAACTCAATATAATTGTTACCTCTGTGGGCGAGTGTTCTTGATTTGTTTGTCCATGATCTGATTTGTTGTGGCTTGTTCCATGTAGTTCGGGTTGAGCTTTGTTGGTGTGAGTTGTTCTGCAATGTCAGATGTGTCCAACAATGGTGGAAAGTATGATTGAAGGCGATCTACATTGAACACTCGGTGAAGACCAAGAAATGGTGAGATGCTCAGCTCGAAGGAATTGTCACTGATGGCCTTAGTGATAGTGTATGACCCATATTGGAGTGGTAAAGCTTGCAGTGCCTTCCAACAAGGCGCTTCTTCTACAAATGTAGCCAAACTTTGTCGTCACCTGGAACTTGTCTGACACTCAATGTTGATCATGGCGCACTTGTACTTAGCATTGGCTCTATCCAATATATCATGGACCTCTTGGCAGATGTGTTGAATGCGCTCAATGAGGTTGTTAGCCCTTTCAGCTTTGGACTGAATGTGAGCTAAATCTACCTGAGTGGCTGAAAATGTTATGGCCACATCAATGGGGCATAACAGATCAAATCTCAGCCCTACCTGAAAGGGGTTGTGGCCGGTTGAGCCATGGGGAGCTTTGTTGTAGCCGTGTTGGACATAGGGGAGAATTTTGTCCCACGTGTGTGGATGTTTCAAGTTGTACATGTGTAGAATGTGTACGATCATCCTGTTGACAACCCCTATTTGGCCATTAATTTGGGGATGGAAATCCATGGACTTAGTAAGTTTTGTATCCAGGATTGATCAGAGACTTGACCAAAATTCACTTAGGAATTTGTTATCCCAATATGAGACAATGGATTGTGGGATCCCAAAGTGTACCCACACTCGCTCAAAGAAGAGCTTAGCAGTGGCCTATACTATGATACTCTTCTTGCAAGCCACCATGATGGCCATCTTAGAGATTCTGTTGGTGACCATGAAAATGCAATCATTGCCATGCTTAGTAGAAGGAAGGTTTGGCATGTAATCCATAGAGCCATATTCCCAAGGATGGCTAGGAGTAGGTAGAGGAGTATACAGACCTTGCTTTTTGATGGTTGGTTTGGCAATGACATAGGTGGTGCAGGATCTAATGTACTTTCCAACATCCTCACGAATTTTCGGCCAATAAAAATACTTCTGCAATACCACCACTGTTTTCTCTACTCTGAAATGTCCAACGACTCGAGTATAGTGCACCTCCAAAATCATCTTGGCATGCTCACTTGACGGAACACAGATGCGTCCCAGGTGGCATAAAAATGCATCCTGAAGGTGAAACTTTGGAACTTGCTTCCCTTCCAGGAGTGTCTGGTATATGTTGCCGAATTATGTATCTCTCTTGTAAAGATGCAACCACCCAGATGTCTCGTGCCCATAGGAGTCGAGCACAGTGATCAGTGTCATCATCGATGGTCGGTTGAGGCAATCAACAACGTTATTTGTGTTTCCCTTTTTATACTTAATGTTCAAATGGAACTATTGCAGATAGGTGGAACATTTCTAATGGCGATCATTCTACAACTACCCTTGTGTCTATATGAACTGTAGGGGTTGGTGGTCTATGTGGATGATCATTTCCTTCCCCATAATGTAATGCTTCCATTTACGGTAGGCCTACACAATGGAATACATTTCTTTGTCATAAGTGGGGTACTTTCGGATTGTGTCTGAAAGTGTCTCATTGTGGTAAGCCATTGGATGCCCATGATGAGTAAGAACCACACCAATAACATAGTCAGAGACATCTGCCTCAATCTCAAATGTTTGTTGCAAGTCTGGTAATGTGAGCATTGGTGCAAAGCAGAGGCGATGTTTCAACTATACGAATGCATTTTATTGAGATTCAGACCAAACAAATTTTGATTTCTCTCCTCCCTTGGTGACTTGACTCAAGGGTCAAGTGATATGAGAGAACCCCAACATGAACCGCAGTAGAAATTGGAAAGACCCAGAAAGTTTTGGAGCTCTATCAGAGTGGTTGGGGCTGGCCAATCCCAAATGACTTGGATCTTGGCTAGATCCACATGCACCCCCCATTCATCAATAATGTATCCTAGATACTGAACCTGGGTCATGCCAAAAGTGAATTTCTTCAAATTGACACACAACTTGTGTTACCGCGGTGTTTGGAGAACCTGTCGGATGTTGTGGAGATTCTCTTCTTAACTTTAGCTGAAGATTAGGATGTCATCCAAGTATGCCACTACAAATGAGTTGGTGAATGGTTGCAAGATGTCATCCATCAACCTCATGAAGGTTACAGGAGAACTCGTCAACCCGAAAGGCATAACCAACCATTCAAAAAGACCCTCCTTGGCTTTGAAGGCATTTTTCCACACATCGGAGGGTCCGATTGGTACCTGGTGATATCCAAACTTCAAGTCGATCTTGCCGAAATATTTTTCCCCCTTGATTTGGTCCAAAAGGTCATCAATCCATGGGATCGGGTACCTATTCCGGATAGTGATCTTGTTCAGCGCCCGATATTCAATACAAAGTCTCCAAGTCCCATCCTTCTTCTGTACCAACATGATCAGACTCCCACATGGAAATGAACTCGGCCGGATGTGACCTTTCTACAACAACTACTAAATTTGCCTCTTGATTTCATCGTTCTCCAAAACAGAGTGCCGATAGATTGGTCCTTTGGACAACGATGCACCTGGGTTCAGATTGATGGAGTGCTTAACCTGATAGTGCAGATGCACCCCTGCAGAGGAGGTGAAGAATTCCTCGTACTCCTCCATGACCTTGTCCATATATTGTTGTCGTGTGGAGGGGCCCTATCTAGAGGTCGTGGCCACAACCTTCTTCTTGACTTGGGGGCGAATCATAAGGAAAACAAATTTCCTGGTCTAGGAAATGATCTTACTGTATTGCTTTGCAGTGATCAAAGAGATGACAGTAGTCAGGGCTACCTCCGGTATCCTGTGCAACTTATTAGCCAAAGTAGTAATCACAATGTTGGAATTTCTAAGTCTGACACGTTAGAAACCCTTCATGCACTTTATTGATTTATTCCTACCTACTTGTTCTGTTAATTAACAAGTTATTTACCATGTAGATACTAGAAGTAAATACAAGTACATGCTCAACACATTACAGATCATCAACTGAAGGAAATAGAAACAAGCACACAAGTGACATTGTTGTTTTTGGACTAATGTCCTTGGGAAAACCCAAAGCAGGAAAACCGGTGCATCTATTTAAGGGTTTAATTTATTAGGTAGTTTCAAAATACAATCTGGGTGCCAAATCTGACTCACTCAACAGAGAAAAAATCTCGGCAATAGTACCTCTCTACTCAGAAGCAAATATTCCGATTGAAACCTCAGATAAACACTATGGCAGCTTCATAGCTCCAATATGCCCCATGAAACCCCAGCGTCAGCCTCTATCTGGCCCAACGTCACTCTGGCTTGGACTGAGTCAGTCTATGGAGGCACTGTGTCAGCCCTCTGTCCCTCTGCATCACCCATGCTGGCACTTTGAGGCACCGCGCAGCTCCTGGCTGCCTCTACGTGAGCCCTGGCTAGCTCTGCATGAACCCTTGGTTTCTTCTACGCCCCTATCTCCGGCTACTGCACTGATTCTCCCGATGCTATATCTACCTCTCTAATTCTGTATTCACTACCCCTTAGCTGCAATTCTAATCACTCTCAACTTTCTCATCAAACCCAACCCCCAAAAGTCAAAATCTTGATCTCTTGGTGTGTTCTCCAAGTGACCCTCAAGCCTCCTCTTATACTTATCTCGTTGACAAATCAATGGACGAGATCAAATCCCTAGTCAGTGACTAAGATTATATCTGGCTTGATCCATGGCTTTTGGACCATTCTAACACAATTTTATATTAATTCACATTAATATTTTATTTTCCCTAAGTTTAGACTTAGGGATTCCATTAAGAATATTAATTATTTTAATATCTCACAAACTGTTTAGAATCTACCAAAACCTTTTCTGGGTATTGGAGATATCATGTGCCTTAACCTCTCCACCAATTTTCATGGCTAGAGAACATACGATGCTACCCCAAATCAACACTCCCTCTTAGTGAGGATTATGCTCTAGTAATACTCCTCATTGAGTATCACCCTGATCATCCAGCACTGGTCCTTGTGCTGATGCTAGGTCTGCTGCCCATCATATGCACTGCTACATATTGTACTGCTACCCATGGCCCTGCCACTACCACTATTTCATCCGTATTACAACTCCCTCTGCATCTATTCTGCTACCCATGGCCCTGCCACTACCACTGTTGCATCTGCACTGCAACCCCTCTCATCATGCTGCATCGTTCTGCCCATAGCTTTGTATCTGTGCTACTGCCCATGGCCCTACCACTACCACTGTTGCATCTGCACTGCAACCCCTCTCATCATGCTGCATCTTTTTGCCCATAGTAGTACCACTACTAACTCCTGCACTGAAACTTAGTTACTGAGAAGTCAGTAATTGATCTCCCAACTCTGACATATCTGCCAGGCTAGAAACACTCCTGATGATGAAGCTCCCTCTTTCACTGACGAGTGCTCCCTCTCTGACCTCTGCACTGCTGCAGCAACTCCATGCATCTCACACTGTTGCACACCTCTCTGTGACAACTTGCACTAGTGAAACACTCCCGTTCCTCTCACATTACTGCACCCTACTAGCCTCGCGTTGTCCTGGGAATCTTGTATTGTAGCTCCCTTTGTCGCTCCATCCGCATCCGCCTCTACTGACATTGCCAGTACTGCTACTCCTCTTCGGGGCTCCCGTAGCAAGGTCCAATCCAAGAGGCTAGGTACCTCGAGGATCCTGCCCCTCATCACCTGTAGTCCATATGACTACAACTCGATGTCTCCCCACTTCCGCTCAAGTTGTGTGTGTGCACTCATGGCACAGTCATCGTCTGTCTCCAATTCATTCTCTGCCCTTGCTGGCACAGCCTTGGTCTCAGAGGCCTCTTCCTTGCTCTTCTTCCTTGGACACTAGGTCGCATAATGACCCAGCTCCCCACAATGGAAGCATTTGACCTTGGAGAGGTCCTTCTTCTTCCGTTTCTCCTACTTTCCCTCAGATGCTAGCGCAACATCCACCTACTCCTCCTTATTGATTCTGATCCCCTTGTCGCTGCTTACCGCCTTGCATAGCCTTCTGATCTCTCCTTGGCAAAGAGAAAACCACATTTCCTCCCAATATGGAAGGGTCGCCTTGCCCATTATGCTCTGGACAAACACCCCCCAGTCTTCTGAGACTGCGTTCAGGGTTGTTGTTGGGTCCCTATAATACTAGTGATTACCCCATTACTATGGTAGTTTTACCCCTTATTAATATTGTTGTGCCCCTATTGCCCCCATATTGTTATTACTGTTGCCCCATAGAATCCCTCTATTGTTATTTTTGGCTTTATATTATTATTATTAGGTTGGCTGTTTATTTGTGACTCTTTTAGACTCCTATATCAGAAAGGAGGTTTTGTCATTTGTATTGATCGAATAATTGTTCATTTAGTAATATAAAGAGGTTCCCCTCGATGAGTATGTGTTTCTAAGGCTTGATCTATCTTTTTTTGAGCTGGTTTCATAACATTTGGTATCAGAGCTTTGGATTCTAGGGTTTCGCTGCTCCAAACAGGTCATCGTGGCATTTTCGCTATAATTTTTTTTCTGCGACGTTTCAGAAGTCCAAAAAAACCCCATTTGAGAAGACATCGCGCTGAATCTCGGGTCCGAATTTCAGAGCTTTTTGCGCTATATTTTCGGAGATATGATCTGAGGAAGTTGTTCCTTTTGCAAAATCCTGAATTACATTCAAAACAAGTGACTTGGGAAAAATTTTCATAACTTTCTCTCTGAGCATTAGATTGAAATTTCGTAAGAAGGTACAGAAAGAGGACGAACTTTAGTTTCTTGTATATATTTTTCAGAGGCAAAGGTCAAAATAGTGACACGTGGCACTTCATACAAGTTCGCTCTTCTGAAAAGGTCTATAATCAGGTCACTGTGGGAGATTTGGCATAACTCTTTATTG
>APFE030223072.1:316036-329859 GCA_000404065.3 Pinus taeda
AGGGAAAGTTTTTAAGCAAAGCTATTTATGAGAAGGAAATGTTGGCAATACTCCATGCACTAAAGAAATGGCGTCCCTATCTAATGGGAAGACACTTCAAGGTAAAAACGGATCATGATAGCCTTAAATACTTTTTAGAACAAAGATTATCCTCTGAAGAGCAACAAAAGTAGGTCACAAAGATGTTGGGTTATGACTTTGAAATCATCTACAAAAAAGGGAAGCAAAATGTAGTGGTAAATGCACTCTCAAGAAAGGATGAGGATGTGGAAGCATTGTTGTGTGCCATTTCTATTATCCAACCAGATTGGATAAGCGAAGCAAGGGAGGAATGGAAGAATGACGAAGAAGCATGGGCACTTATTCGAAAGTTACAACAAGATTCCAGTATGTCTGATACATTTCGCTGGCAAAATGATTCTTTATGGTACAAAGATCGCTTATACCTCTGTAAGAATTCCCAACTAAAACAAAAGATTCTTATGGAATTGCACACTTCTCTCTTAGGAGGGCACTCAGGATTTTAAAAACTTACCACAGGGTTAAGAAGGAATTTTTTTGGGATGGCCTTAAATTGGATATTCAAAAGTTTATGGTGGAATTTTTGGTTTGCCAACAAAATAAAGTTGAAACAATTAAGACCCCGGTCTATTACAACCTTTATCCATTCCAAGCCAACGTTGGGAGAAGGTTTCAATGGATTTTATCACAGGTTTACCCAAGTCTAAGGGAAAGAGTGTCATCATGGTGGTAGTTGACAGACTTACCAAGTATGCACACTTTTGTGCATTATCAACATCCATTTAAAGCCAGTACAGTTTCTAGTGCATTTATGGAAACAATTCAAAAGCTACATGGAAACCCAAAGATTATTGTAGTGACAGAGATCCCATTTTCACTGGAAATTTTTGGACAGAATTATTTTCTTGTCTTGGTACTCAGTTAGCTCATAGCTCATCTTATCATCCTCAATCTGATTGGAAAACTGAGATAGTAAACAAATGTTTGGAAGGATATCTTTGTTGCTTTGTATCTGATAAACAGACACAATGGGTCAAATGGTGTTGCCTCTGGCTGAATGGTGGTTTAACACTTCCTTCCATACAACAACAAAAATGACCCCATTTATGGCACTTTATGGGTATCAGCCACCATCCATCACATCATATTTAAGAGAAAATTTAAGGTTCAAGCAGTGGAACATCACATCAAACATCAACAACAAGTCCTCCAACTCTTAAAGGATAACCTCATGTTGGCACAAAATAGAATGAAGAAACAACAGGCAGATCAACATCGCAGTGAAAGAAGTTTTGATGTAGGTGATTGGGTATTCTTAAGGCTACAACCATATAAGCAAATGTCCCTCAAGCAAGCTAAGCAGGATAATAAATTATCACCAAAGTATTATGGTCCGTACAAGGTATTGCAAAAGATTGGTACTATGGCATACAAATTAGAGCTTCCTGCAGCTTCTCGATTTCACCCAGTTTTCCATGTTTCAAGTTTAAAGAAGGTTATAGGCGATAAGCTACCAGTTCAAACAATATTGCCCAGAACTTGACGAGGAAGGAAAAATTATATCGGAACCAGAAGCAGTCACAAAAACAAGAACTCAACAGCTACGAAATCGATCAATTTCAGAGTATCTTATCAAGTGGAAGAACTTATCTGCTAAAGATTCCACATGGGAGGATGAGAATTTTATACAGAAGTATCCAGAACTACTCAAGTGTTGAGGACAACACTTTTTTTGAAGGAGAGGGGCATGTTGGGTCCCTATAATACTAGTGATTACCCATTACTATGGTAGTTGTACCCCTTATTAATATTGTTGTGCCCCTATTGCCCCCATATTGTTATTACTGTGCCCCATAGAATCCCTCTATTGTTATTTTTGTGGCTTTATATTATTATTATTAGGTCAGCTGAGTTATATTGTGACTCCTTAGACTCCTATACATAGAAAGGAGGTTTTGACATTTGTATCATTGAAGAATTGTTCATTTATGTAATGTAAAGGAGGTTGCACCCTCGAAGAGGTTGAATTCTAAGGCGTTGATCTATCTTTTCTATATTTTCTTGAGCTTGTTTCATAACAGTTGTTCTCACAATCAATTCTGGATCCGACATGGCCCCTATGGAAGTCAACTGATCCCAGATCTCCTTCAATCGACCAAGGAAGGGGTTGATTTGTTCTCCCTTCTGCATCTGGTATGATTGTAGTTGATTTTCTAGTAACATCCTTCTCCGCACTAAAGTATGTTGGTACAATTTATTTAGGGCCTCCCACATCTCATTTGCCGTTTCCTTTTCGGCAATATGTGGTACTACATGGTCCTTAACCCCGTCAAGGATGATGCTCTTGGCACTCGCCATTGCCTTCTCGTACTTGTCATTATTAGTTGGGTCAACTAGGATAACTATCGTCCTCAAGGCGAAGTGTTGACACGATTCCTATCTAGAACGGATAGGATTCTGGCCTTCAAGACTACGAAGTTTGAGGCTTTGTCTAGTCTGTCCTGGTCTCTTACCCCGTTCATCACCATCTCACTGCTCCTCTACTTCCCTGCTAGAAGTTCTCGGTATGACTCCCGCTGAGCCTCGATTTCCCTCCTGGAAACCCTTCTGCCAATGTCCAGATGCCCCCACTCTGATCCTTAATGCCACTGCACCACTGATCCATATTTCTTGGCAAGAAACCCTCGGTAGCAACTCCCTCCTCCTTGGTCTTGCCTTGTTAGGTACTGTTCTGACTACAATACCCCACTAGCTCCACTCTGCAACTTACCGACAACCTCCTAAACCCCAGCAAACTAAAGGTTAGAGCTCCTAGGCTCTGCGCAATCTTGGTACCGCCAAATTGGTTTGCTCAGCCAATTGTTGTCAGCCCTCCTAGCCTCTGCATGGCTCTGTGTGAGCCTACCTTTTCCTCCTTCAACCTCTGTGTTGCCTCTTCCTGGCTCAATCTTGATGACGCAGGCACTACGTCATCCCTTCCTTGCTACTACTCTGCTAGGAACAACTTCTATCACTCAGGACAATTGTTTTCTACTGCTACTGCTTTGCTCGGCTAATTTCCTCAGTTCTCCTATGATCTGCAACCATGCTCTGATACCAAGTTGGAATTTCTAAGTCTGACATGTTAGAAACCCTTCATGCACTTTAGTGATTTATTCCTACCTACTTGTTCTATTAATTAACAAGTTATTTCCATGTAAATACTGGAAATAAATACAAGTACATGCTAAACACATTACATATCATCAACTAAAGGAAATAGAAACAAGCACACAAGTGACATTATTTTTGGACTATTGTCCCTGGAAAAACTCAATGTGGGAAAACTGGTGCAGCTATCTGAGTGTTTTATTTACTAAGCAGTTTCAAAATACAATCTGGGTGCCAAATCCAGATCACCCAATAAGGAAAAAATCTTGGTAGTAGTACCTCTCTACTTGGAAGCAGATATTCTGGCTGAAACCCCAGATAAACACTCTAGCAGCTTCACATCTCCAATCTGCCCCACGAAACACCAGCGTCAGCTTCTAGGGACTGCATCAGCCTCTCTTTGCCCAGCATTAGCCCAACATCACTCTGGCTTGGCTTGTGTCAGCCTCTGGAGGCACTGCATCAACCCTCTAGCCCTCTACGTCACCCACGCTAGCCCTCTTAGGCACTGCACAGCTCTTGGCTACCTTTGCATGAGCCTTGGATGGCTCTGCATGAACCCTTGGCTACTTCTGCGTCCCTCTCTTCAGCTACTGCGTTGATCCTCCCGGTGCTATCTCTGCCTCTCTACTTATGTATTCACTACCCCTCAGCTGCAATTCTGATCACTTTCTCAACTTTCTCAGCAAATCCAACCCCAAAAAGTTGAAATCTTGATCTCTTGGTCTGTTCTCCAAGTGACCCTCAAGCCTCTTCTTATACTTTTCTTGTTGAAAAATCAATGACCGAGATTATGCCCCTAATCAACGACTAAGATTAGATATGGCTTGATCCATGACTTTTGGACCATTCTAACACAGTTTTATATTAATTCACATTAATATTTTATTTTCCCTAAGAGGGACTCCATTAAAAATATTAATTATTTTAATATCTCCCAAACTGTTTAGAATTTCACCAAACCCTTTATTGGTATTTGAGATCTCATCTCCCTTAGCCTCTCCACCAATTTTCATGGCTAGAACACATATGATGCTACCCCAAATCAACACACAAAGCGAGGTCTAGAGTCATAAACATCATGTCGCTTCGACAAGTATGGTTTTCCTAACAATACATCACAAACTTCAAGAGGAGCAATGTCACATAATACCTCATCCGTGAAGGGTTTGATGTTATAGGGAAGGCAACATTGTTGGTTGACACAAAGATGTCATCCTTGGTGAAGCCACCCGATGGTGTACGGCTGTGGACATGTTGTAGCTTTTAAGTCCAGTCGTTTCACGACCTTTGCCGAAATGAGGTTCTTTTGGCTCTCGTTGTCGAAAATCAACTGCGGCTGAGAACCCTTCACCGACATCTGTGGGTAGAAGAGGCATTCCCCCACCTCTGGATCTTGGTGGTGGCCACGGTGGCATTGGGCTCTGCATCAATGATATGCTTCCATTTTCCAGTTCCATTATTGGGTTCTGATCCAGAGTCGGAACCTGCATTTGATTTAGAAGCCTTCAGCTCGACCACCAGTGACTGCTTGGCCCAACACTCACTTGTATTGTGAGTGGAGCTCATATGGAACTCACACTATTTTCCCGTGTCCTTCTTCATCTTTGTGGTGTTGTTCTTTGCTTGCGGCTTCGGCGGGCCATCCTGGGTAGTCCCACCTTGGCTTGGTCCTTTGTTTTGTGGTTTGGAGGCACTTTTTCTTTTCTTTGGATTTTCAGATACAAAGTCCCGCTTCTTCTATTTAAACTTCTGCTCAATATTGACAGTGTACCCATACATCACGCCGAGCGAGGAAATGTCCAGGAACTTATTCTCGTCTTGGATGTACTTGTGTGGAAAATCACGGTACTTGAGCACCAAATTCCACTCAGTATCCTTGATACTTAGCTTTGTGTGAAGAGTATGGAAAATATTTGTGAAATCTATCACATCTTGGTCAATGGTAGCTTATCTCTAAGAAGAGATGTGGAAACTACATGCTTCTAAACTCTGTTACAATGAGGCTCAAGGGCCTATTTATTATTGGAAAACATGAAAAAACTCTAAACAACCAAAACCCTAACTCTGAGACATGTAACACCAAGAGTTTGTGGGCCCCATTGGGGTGAGTTGGGAAGCCGAATTCCCGAGGTTGTAACTTGGTCATATTACCTCCGTTTGGCGCGTATGATACCTTGTTGGAAAGGTCTCACCGAGTACTATAGGTTTCATTGAAGGCCCTTGCCTACAGCTATAGGCCTGTCGAAGACCCCAAAAAAACGTTGTTTAGGGGGGTCAAAACTAGTCTGGAAGTTCATGACCCAAAAGACTGCTAAAAATAGTAAATGCTAGAATGAACAAGGAAACATGGTCTAGGTGGAATAGGTGGGTGGTCACCAATATCCACCTGGATCGAGAGAGATAGGGAGGTAAGAAAAAATACATAGAGAGAAAAAGGTGGAGAGAGAGAGAGGGAGTGATAAGGAAGATGGAGAGAGAGGGAGAGATGACAACAGGGGGAAAGATATATAGAAGCGAGGGAGAGAGAGAGAAGGAGAAGAGAGAGAGAGAGAGAGAGAGAGAGAGGGACAAGAGGATGAAGGGATAGATAGATAGATTGGAGAAATATAGTGTATGTTTTAGGGGTGATATATAGAGACAAACAGAGATAGAGATATTTATGGAAGGTGAAGAGAGGGAAGAAGAGAGAGATGTAGAGAGGGAGGGAGGCACAGAGAGATTGATAAATATGGAGTGAGGGAGCTTGTGTGTTTGCGGGAGTGAGATAGAGAGACAAATAAGGAGATATGGAGGGAAATATAGATATAGATGGAGGGGGAAGAGGGAAGAGTATTTCTTGCATTAGATGCATTGATTTCAGTGTAGATGGTGATTTCTAATCCTATTTGATTGCATGCACTAAATGCATTGATTTTAGTGTAGATGTTTATTTTTAATGATATTTGATTGCTTGCACAGGATGTATTGATTTCAATGTAGATGATTTCTAATCCTATTTGATTGCTTGCACTAAATGCATTGATTTCAATGTAGATGGTGATTTCTAATCATATTTGATTGCTTGCACTAAATGCATTGATTTTAGTGTAGATGTTGATTTCTAATTATATTTGATTTCTTGCACTAGATGCATTGATTTCAATGTAGATGATTTCTAATCCTACTTGATTGTTTGCACTAAATGCATTGATTTCAGTGTAGATGGTCATTTCTAATCCTATTTGATTGCTTTCACTAAATGCATTGATTTCAGTATAGAGGTTAGTTTATAATCCTATTTGCTTACTTGCACTAGATGCATTGATTTGAGTGTAGATGTTGATTTCTAATCATATTTGATTGCTTGCATTAAATGCATTGATTTCAGTGTAGAAGTTGTTTTCTAATCTTATTTTATTGTTTGCATTAGATGAATTGATTTCAATGTAATTGGATGTATGATGCTACATTAATTTTAAAGTGATTGGATTAACAATGTGTATTGATTTCAGTGTAAGCACAAAAATTTATTGACAATGTACATTGATATTTGTGTTATAGTAATTCAACCTATTAATATTGAAAAGAAAGAGAGATAAGGTATGCTGTTTACGACAACACCACGAGCTAAAGATTTAAATGGTTTATGATTTCAAATGTCTTTTTTCATATAATCGATATGAAAAGATGACAAAACTAACAAGGGTGACAATATGAATAGTAGAAAAAAATAGTTTGATATTGATCACAATGAAGACTACTTGTAATTGACTACATTCTTATTATTCACATTTTCTATCATTGAACACTATTACATTGTCACTTTGTATTCAAAATTTTTATTTTGTCATTTTTCATCATTAAAATTATTAACAATATTTATCATCTCAAAAAACTGAGATAACTAAGAAAATTTAAAATTAAAATGACTAGATTAAGGTCAAATATATTTAACATATTTAAAATGATTAGATTAATATTAGATGTATTTACATATTATTGATAAGATTAATCATATCTTCGATAGATTTTCCTTGGTCACACACGACTAAAACCAGCTAGATGCATCTTAACTTGAGATCTATCAAGGATCGAGAGAGATTAAATATCCCGAGGTGCAAACCTTTCCTCAAATTTTACACTAAAAAAAAAGATTTACACCCAAGAGATTTGATCCCTCTCAACACTTAGATTTGGAATTAAGATAGATCTAAGATAATTTAATTATGTTAGGTATTAATCCTTTCAAATTAAAAAATTTCACATAAAAAAATTGGTCTCTCTAATCTGTATTTAAAATAATTTTAAATTAAAAAATGTAATGTTATTTTACATATTTTTATTCTTATTATTTTAACGATCAATTTTTAACCTAACATTATGTTTATCCATTTATTCATTCGTTACAGTTTCTATTACATATTCTGTATAGAGTAGTATACATACGTTATAAAGCATTTCTCTATACAATGGTATACATACTCTTAAAACACTTGAAATTATAAAAAGATTTACCATTTTAATCAAATATTGTTTATCGTAGTTACCATTACCAAATCTCAAAACGTTATCCATAGCGTTAAGAATCGTGATCAGTAGACGGAGCTTGTTCTTGTTCTTCATAGAAATGACCGCACAAACATGTCACGTCAAACACGCCCTTCGTTGTATTTCTGAATTCAATGTGCAGGAGTCATCCATTGTTGTATTTTTGAATTTATTATGCTATCGAACCATAAATAGGCAGTGGGCCCAATAATGTATTTGTTTCGATGTGACTGTGAGTATATACTGCCTTGGCAATTTATAACTCTGGTAAATAAGGCTTTCCATGTTAGTCGGGCATACCGCCGTGGGATGAAGCCAGTTTACAGATTTATAACAAAACGAAAAGTAGATTTTAAAAATTTAAAAATTTTCTTTATATAACCGAAATGGTTTAACCCGACCCGATCCTATATGTCACTGTCAAACGATGACCTACCAATATTATTTGACATGAGAACTGCTAGTCAATCAACAAAATAAGAGTAACCACTCTGGGATCAGCTTCTCGAAGTAACAGGCTACCCATTGCATGCATATGGGATTAGGGTATATGTTGCTTGTGAAAATGTATTGATCCAAATTGACCTAAATAATGTGCACTTGTTTTCGGACACCATCTACACAAACGAAACGGTGAAAGTTTACATTTGATTTTATTTAATAAAAAGGAATGTGGTGTCGTGTGATTGGATGTTTGTCACCCTTGACAGTGGGACGGACGACGAAAGCTATTTCCACCTCTATTGATGCATTAATGCGATGCCTTACATTACAGATCCCTCTTGCGATCCCTCCTCCTTACGTCATTGCCGTCACCGTCCCTCACACTATGCATCCATGCATGCGATGACATGTTACATCTCACAAAAATCCAGCGACCCGATGTTTCTGCCCGTCTAGCCTGCCCACCTCCATTGCAGCAACGACCTACTGGTATTAATTGCATTTAATGGAATTTGATGTTTTAAGCGCATTACATTCCATCGTCATATTCTGCTCAAATCAAATATAACCAAATCCCGGAGCTCACCCACATCATTAGCAATCGAACCATTGAACAAATTCCCAACAGAACACGGGCGAACAAAAGTTACAGAGGGTAGGATCACGCAGTGTATGCAGTAGCGTTGCCTCCCCGTCTACTTTGAAACAGGTATTTCTCGGTTAATTTTCTATTATGTAAGAGAAACAAGAAATCCGCCAATAATTTCTTGGTTAATATCGTCCTCCGTAATTTCCCCCTTTACCCACCATTCAATTAGAAAATTCCTATTATTATTGCTTTGCTGTTTAGCCTATTATGTCTTCAAACCATAGAAACTTCTAAACAACAGCGAAGTCACCAGTGAAACAAGTATTGGCAATATGTTTTGCAATAAAATATTTGATAATATTCCCAATTTGGCAGCACCCAGAAAAGCAGGAATCAGAGGGGGATCGAGATAAGCACAGAGGGGGATGGGAATAACGTGCTTGTATCGATCCCAATATATATGATTACTTTTAGGCTCTTTACTTCAATTAATTAGTCCGACCAATACAAAAAACAATTAACTCATTCGCTTCAAACCTATAGGGAACGCGCAAATAGAAGTCATGAAAATCTCCAGTAATTGCCATCAACGATAACGATGAAAATCTAAAAGTGCCAATTTATGGAATTTATGAGAAATATGTCACTGATACAATATATCACCGCCTCCAGTCAGCGCAAAAATATTTGGGAAGTGTATATCAATTTCATGCAGCAGAAACAATTAGAAGTGGGCAACAATGCTCGTATACTTGGTTCAACACTAGGAATACTGCCTATTGTACAAAGTTAAAACACAATGATATTCTCCCATCACTTCGGCTTTGTTGCTTCTGTGTTACTCTTGGACGGGTTAGTTGTGATGAAGAAGAAAATGGGTTAAAATTACAGTCCTTCAAATGTTTGGCTGAATTTCCTATTTGCAGTAGTGACATTATAGGAAGTGATGGTTCTCCCATTGCTGGTGGTGACTTGGAAAGAGAGAGTCTGCCCATTCAAATAGGAGTTGCTCTACCAATTCTGTCCCCAGTTGCGGGCCATTTCTAGCCAACCAGTGTTAGAACCTTTTATGGAAACCGCCTCCACATCCCCTGCACCTCCTATGTTGGTAATGAGTACCAAATTGAAGTAGGAGTGCCCATTGATTGTGAATCGAACTCCACCTTTCCTCACGCATGGTACTCTGCATACATAAATATTAACCTTACCGCTTAGGATTTCATACCAATTAAAGTCAAGTTGGGAATAAATTTTAAAGATTGAAGGATAGGAATATAGTGTTGACAGACTAATTAGGGTAATAATTAATTACCTTCTAAACATGATTGGAACGATGCCACTTCTGTAAACGGTGATCTGTTGAAAAGTAGGTTGTGCCATGTCGAAGTGTTGGAGAGGTGGATTGCACCGTCCTCCATTGTCGTTGGGAAGAGCAGAGTTAGGAGGGCAGAGATTAGTAGCAGTAATTGTGACAGTGCCTGGTGAATGGTGTTTAGACCAATGCATATCGCATTGTGGTCTTTATATTCTTTCTACCATCTCATGAAACCGTCATCGATGTCTATCTCTTGTATGCTAGCAAGTGGTTTTGGAATGAATTTGAATTTGGTTATAAATGGAGAAAACTGGTGTTTAAAAAAATAAATTAATAACGACTTACAATGCCTCGAACTGAAAGGAAAAACGACTCAGGAGAGAGTAGTGATTTTCCATTGGACATTGCCCATGGAAGTACGACCTAAAAATAAAGTGGATTGCCGTGAGAGATGAGATATACCCATCTGCTTTTTCGATGTCCTGGGTTTGGAATGTAGTGTATTAGATCACCGCATGGCTAGGATTCAACCATGTGAAGACCCGACAAACAAATGGCATGGAAAATAAGTCAATTATTGATGGGCAAGTTAATTTTGATTATTACAGTATAATTATTTAAAAATTTTAATTCTGGATCTAGATTTTTTTCCAGTATGAAAAAAGCGGTATATTTATTCCAAAAATGTACATAAACTTCATGTTGTAGCACCATATATAGTAGCATATATCAGCCGTTCAGAATCTGATGCAAGTCCCTTAGACTCCACAATCATACATATTGTCATTATATTTAGTTATCCAATCTATATGCACAGATTCTAAATTATATTTACATAATATTCAAAATGTAGAAATGCTAATTGTTCCTGGTTCATTATGCAAATTATGTAATAAGCAAGATATTATGAGAAGATAGAAATAGTGATTTCTATAGATAGAGAGCAAAAAACTAGTGATAAATCATCAGTAGAAGCAAAATTGGAAATCAGGGAGAAAGTGAATTAGGTGAATTTATTTTGGTAGTGCAACACTCCGAAATCCATGTAAGAGTTTTCCATCTTGACTTTGATATGCATCTCATCCAACGTGTCCTATAGTTCTTGCTTTGAAATTCCATCGGCTGCTTGATTATATTCTCTACCAATGTGCTGAATCATAGAGTAATTGTGAGAATGGTGTTCAGACCAATGCATATCGCATTGTTTTCTTTATATTCTTGCCACCATCTTATGAAACCGTCACCGATGTCTATCTCTTGTATGCTAGCAAGCGGTTTTGGAATGAATTTGAATTTGGTTATAAATGGAGAAAACTTGGAAGGGGAATCATCTCCAAAGCAATAAGTGGCTATTGAGTTGAGTTACTCCAGAATTCAAGCCTTGCATTGCAGAAAAATCCAAAAACAAGCAACCAGATATATTTTATTACTGTATTATGCTTCTAAGTTCTCAGTCTTGAAATTACCTACAGAAATTGTAGCAGATTGTAAATTGTTTGGAAATTTGTGTTGGTGAAATGGACAGGCTATAAGTCCACTGTTTACAGAACAGTTTTTGGCTATTAAAAAGATTGTTGGAGGAGAAATAAATAAAATTTTCACTTTCTTTTTTCAATCTGTATTATATTATAATAAAAATAAAAAATAAAAATCAGTGTGTAGTGGATTTGAGTTGCATAAAATTTATGTCTTTTTCTATTCAATATATTGGATCTGTGTTGAGTTTTTATCATCTACATAAAAGTTGAGTTGCAACAAATAGATATATTTTCTGTCCAGTAACATATTATATATAAATTTTTAAATAATAGAAAGATTTAAGAACATTTTATTCTATTCCAGTTTTTAAAATTTTAGTGTTTAAAATGGATTTTAGTGTTTATTCTATTGTTATGTTGTCCTTTTTAGATTATGGTATATGGAGAGCATCGGTGTCTTTACTCTCCTGGTTTTGTTTGCAGGGAAAAAATATGTCCTGTAAATAAATGGCATCCTATTTTGCCTTTGTTGAAGAGTCCATAGGGCCCTCCCCCATGGAGTGTGTGGGTTACGAGCAGTATGTGCATCTCCCCAAGCTCAATGCCATGTGGAAATTCAAGGAATGGCTTGGTTGGTCTAGAGAGGGGTTGGTAAAGGCTGCCTTACATTCATTGGAGATTACTTTTCGGTTTGTTTCATCTGTCTTCTGTGACACAAGGACTTACATTGACAAAGAGGAATGGAAGAGAAGGCATGAATCCTTAATTAGTTCCCAGATTGAGTTGATTTCAATGATTTGTGAAAATGACAAGCAGGTTCCCACTGTTCAGTTGTTAGTAAGTAGTGGTGTTCTTGCTACGAAATTTTTCCATGAGGTATGGCAGAGACCTGGTGCTTTACCTGTGGTTAGCAGAACAAGTGAAGAGAGCTTACTTCCTCGTTCGGGTACATGGAAAAGAGCTGAAGCTATGGTTTCTAGAATATGGCTTGCCATTGAAGGCCATATGCAGAGGACTCCCTTCACTTTAGGTTTGGGGGAACCAAATATGTCAGGTAAGCCTATTCTTGAACATGATAAAATCTGCAAGCCAATATATTTGCACTCTTTAAAACAACATAAACAGTTCCATAATCCAGAAGATGCCAAACTTTGCAATGTCCTCCAGATCTTTGAGGCCTGGGTATTTGTAGGCCAAAAATTGTTGCACATAATATATTAAAGAATAGACTCTAGGGATTTCGTAGGAGCATCCACAGACTGTTGGATGGTTGAAAGGATATGGAAGATGCTCACAAAAATTGTGAATTTGCTTCTAGTGATGGACCCAGATGATTTCCTTTGCCTTAAACACTAGTTGGCAATTAGCAGCACTAATACGCTTGCAGGCGCATATTGCCTTCGGTCTGCCCCCCTTAGAGACCTTACAAATGCATGCAAGGAACTAAGGCATTTGGTGCCCAAAGTCATGGGTGTTGAGGCTGATCCAAAGGGTGGACCAAGGCTCCAGGAGGCACTTATGCATTTGTTTCATTCACATGGACTTCCCTCACATAGCACTTCAGGTGCTTATCATGTTGCAACAATACATGTTCTATTGGACTTCCAGGCAATAGAAGCCGTGGTGAAAAGGTTTTTCTTCTCATATCAACAGCTAGTAGTAACAACCATGGGTAGCATTGAAATGAAGGGTCCATCATATCTAGGTGCTTGTGATGCCTTGCGTCAGATATATTTTGAACCACCTTATTTCCCTAGTGTGGATGGTGCAAATACATTTTTGGGTTACTATTGGCACTAAAAGTCTACAACTATGGTGGATGGTACACTGGAATATCTACAAACAAATCAAGTGAAGTCTACAAGACAAAGAACAATGCCTTCAGTTTTTCAAAGTATAACCCCAAATTCATACATACACTTCTTACATTGACAGTTTTGAATACTATACATAGAATTATATTGGATATAGGATTAGACTCATTTTTGTTCATCCCCATCAATAGGAACAATCAATAGAACAGTGCTAGAAATTTGAACATTTTTTTTTTTCCCTCTCCAACATGGATAGGATACTAAGGATTCATAGTGTGCAATTCCTCCTTCATTAAATACTGTAAGAGATTGTCCAAAATTAAAAAGGTAATTATTAAAATTATTAAATTTTACGAGTTGTTTCTTCTTTTAATTTTTTAATTCTTTACCTAAATTCTATGATGAGTTTAATGATATTTATATAATTCATTATAAATTTTAACATGAAGTGTAGTTTAATGCTGTTATTTTTTTGTTTTTTT
>APFE030223072.1:334306-346503 GCA_000404065.3 Pinus taeda
TAGGCTATAATAAATTATTTCGGGTGAATATCTACAATAATTTATATATTGTTTCACAATAAATTAAACTTAATATTACTTTTTGAACAATTCATTCTCAACTTTCAATACCATGACATCTCATGGTGAAGACCTCTCCAATCTATTTATGTAAAAAACAAGGGGTATTATTAGACTCGAGAAGCCTCAACCTATGCTTTTACACTTAAAAGTTACTTTTCTCAGTGACTCATTATCATCTTTAAACACATACCTTGAGATCTGGTAAAGGACTCTCCATAATCTACTTAATTAAAAAAGAGGGGTGTTATTAGGCTAAATAGGCCTCTAACTTATGCTTCTAATAAAGCAAAGATGCGGGGTGCATCAACTTATGTTAAGTTGGTTCATTGTTTAATATTAAGTATGTAAGCTAGGGTGAGCAATGATATTATGGGGACGATTAACATAAATTCTTTTTTTTGCTGAAGCAAGAGTCATACCTTCTATTCATTAGAAACAAAGAAACAAATTACATATATCACAACTACCCAAAGAGACCTGAGGGACATAGAGTCAACTATCCACTCAGGGCTTGGGTACCAAGCCAAAAGCTTAACATCCGGGCCACGGGCCCACAAATTTAAATGCGATACCTTCAAAATACAAAGAAAAGCCTAAACCGCCCGATCTGTTTGCAAAGATCTGATAGATGAGACGCAAACCGGAGCCAAAAAAGGCATATTCTTAGATTCCAAAAACAGACCCGATGAAGAAATAGAAACCATACTAAACAGATTTAGGGTCCGAATGGTGGAATAAACTTCGTGCATGTGAATCTCCCGAAATTGATCGATTCCAACCTCAAGGCTCAACATGCATGTAAGATAACAGTGAATCCGAACTCGAATTCAAAATAACCCAAAATTGCCACCCACCCCCATAGCCCGCGAGATCTCCCACAACTCAGTCCCTGGGAGAGTCCCTTTGATCTGAGCCATCCATTCCGGTGTCTAAACCAACGGCCTCGGATGATATTGCACAACAAAAATGATCGAAGTTTAACGGGCCGCCCCTCCAAGCTGCACGAACAATCTTGACCATTGATCCACACAGAGAGATCCAATGGCAGAGCCTAATATTGCACTGAACAAGCTGACCAGACGTTAGTGTGCGATGGAGGGTGGTTTTCCAAACCCTCTCTCTTCCATGCGTAGGATGTTGGATGCGATTGCTGCAAAATCACTAAAATCGTTTCCCACTTAAGAGCGGTGCGAACATCCAAAAACTGCCAAGGAAGCGGTTTTACTCTCCGAGGCCCAAAAATGTAAAGATTCCGGTTGCCGGTAAAACAAGGATTCCTTCCACACCTGCTCAACTTTCTTTCTTGAACTTGGATCCCAGAAAATAAGAGAGGCTCTCCATTAATTAAGGAACTATGGTATTCGCTGCGCTCACGCCAATGAACAATGATGTTCATCTCACTGACTCCAGGTATTTTAGCGGCCAGCCTGTGATTTCCATAGAAACCACTGTTGTATTTTATTGAGTTCTTCTTTTGGTAATGAATCTACTCCTCCCGTGGTTCCTTGTATCAAAAACCCTTCTAGATCTAGGTTTTCTTTATCAAGAATTTCTTGTATTTCATGATCCTCCAGGTCCATCTCATTTTGGGTCATTTCCTGATCCATCTCCAGTTCTGCATCACTCATTATGGCTTCCTTCTGATAATCGATGTCCTGTGTGTTTTCCAGGTTTTCTTCAGATTCCTTGTCCGCAGGGCTTCCTTCCATTGCTTGATCTTCTTTTGAGATTTCTTCATCTTCCTCAAGCACTTGGAATTTGTTTTGACTGAGTTGTTGACCTTCATCTTGATGTTGTTTTGGTCCTCTTTTTCCGCCCTTTCCACGATTCACCACTTTCTGAAAGCTGTCTGTTTCCTTCATTGTGTTATTTTTTCTCTTTCTTACTACTTTACTAAGCGGAAAATCTCTGAAAAGGTGTCCATGTTCATGACATTTGCGACATCTGAATGGAATGTGCTCATAATCTACTGTTTGCACCCATTCTTCATAAAAAACTTCCAATATCACCTCATTCGGTAGAGCTCCTGATAAATCCATTTCCACACATATTCTGGAAAAGAAAGTATATTTTTCTTTTCTTGTGGCTTCAGAAGCTTTAACAAAACGACCTAATTTATTGCTGATAGCGGCTAACGATTCATTTTGCCAGTAATCAAGAGGTAGAGAATAGAGCCTTACCCAGACCGGCACTGAAGTAAAAGTTTAATGTTCTGGAACAAAATTCATCATCCATGGGCGCATGTAGAGTCTAGCTGTTGCATAGAAGTAAGGTCCTCCTACAAAAACTCTGTCCTTGTCTTCAATATTCGTGAATACCACAGTAAAAAATCCCTTTGACCCAAGGTGTAGGTCAATGCTCCCTTTAGGTTTCTAGTGGTATCTGATCCACGACTATAAAGCTTTTTCAGTGGGCCATAAAACCATGAATTTGCAAATGATGGCATACGTCTTCATGTGATCCCTGTGCACCTGCAGAGTTGGATCATTTAAAATAACTCAAGGTGTGATCTCTGCTTTGGGTTTGTAGGGTCCCTTTTGTTTTTTGTCTTTAGTTCCCTGTTTTTTGTCTTCTACCTTGTCTTTTGGGCCATTATTTTCCTTATTTGTGGCTTCTCCTATCTCCTCTTCCATGCTTCTTGTCCCTTCCTCCATAGTACCTCTAGCCTTTTCCAGAGGTTTCTTGCCTCTACTGGCTACGACCTCCTTATAGGAGGGAATGGAGCTCCCTCCTCTGTGGCCCTCCATGTCGATCACCGGTTAACTTCTTGGATGATTTAAGGGGGAATAATTCTTTGATCAATATATATGCAAATCAATGCCACCCTTCATTCTTCAAGGATGATGGTTATAGGCTTTGGCTCTTTAGCTAGAGGAACTAGATTGCAAAATGAGGTGTGGTTTGGTGAGTCTTGTCTTTTTGAGCTAGTTGATCCTATTCTATCCTAGTTGAGTCCCTATCCTATTCTATAACATTACTAAGTCACCACCACCATGTATTTTTTTCTCAAAAAGATTTAATAGAGGGGATTTCCTCTTCTCTTAATTCACAAAATGTTTTAGTGGTTTAACTCTTCATATTGGGGGGTTTGTTAGGGAGAGGTTTTATGTCTCTCCCTTTCATCCCTATTTGAAGGGACCCATTAGCGCACCATCTTATGTGTCAGTGTTAGGCAGTTTTCTTTGACCCCTTCTAGCTCAGTGACTCATCACAAGTCGCCCCTCAACAATAACATGGTGGCACCACCTCCAGAAAGAATTCATATGTCATACATGGTTAGTCTAAATTTGTCAGAGATATTTAATCTTATTAATGACCCAATATCTTATGATCTTACTTATCGTACAATGTCATCTAAGATCCCCTCAATATTACTTAATCCCAATGTGGTTTACGTGAAAAGTATAAAATATTTACCTAAAAATGAGACTTCCATGCTTAGTACGCTATGCATTGAGCAAGACCATGATATTTGCTCAAACTAAATTATTTTCAATGCAATTTGTACAAGTATTTTAAGAATGACTAAATGAGAGAGGATTAACAAGTTGGAAGTTGAAGACCCAGAAGATATGATACACTTTTCAGCAGAAGACTTAACATGGACAGAGATTGAGGGGGACCAAGTTGCAGTTATTCCATATTGTCGACTTGATGATTTCATAAGTGGAGAGCAATCAAATGAAAGTGCACCCACTCAATTTCTTCTTAAGAATCATCGAAGTAAAAAAATAGAGGATATCAAACACACCAATTACTCAACATATCTGGAGTACACTGTGTGAGTCTCTATATGCTTTTTCAAGATATGTATAATTTTTTCAATATGGATAAATATTATATCTAATTTGTAGTAATTTTTTTATTGGTGTTCCTATGGTCCACAGTCGAAAAGGAGAATTAGGAGTGCATCATCAGATCCAAAGACAAACCACAATCGACATGAAAGTATTAAAGTTGGTTGCCAATGTCACTTCTTTGTGCGACGACTTCAAATGAGACTAGATGATGCTATAATAATATATACTGCATGTAGGAATATTGATAAATCCAATGTTATTTGTCATGGGACAGATGCAATCGGTAGGTCCATGAGATTCAATTATGCACCACATTTAACAAGGGATATGCGATCTAGTGTCCAACATTTCATTAAAAGAGGTTTTAATGTTACAATGATATGGGACAAGTTCATCTCTGATGTGAAGGATGGATCTGGTGAGTTATACACCGTGATACCTCGAGATACATACATGACAAGAAAAGAAATAATTAATATTTACAATGATACCATAAGGCTAGAGTATGTTAAAGATCAAAGTGATCCAAAGAGTGTAGAATGCTGGTATAAGGAACACCTAGAGAGTTTTTTCTTCTACCAAAAGCAAGATCTTGTTCAAAATATACCTTTTATCATAGGCATACAAACAAAGTGGATGTGTTCAATGATGTTGAAATACTCTGATAATAATATTATCTCAATGGATTCAACCTTTAGTACAAATAAGTACGGGGTGAGTACATATTTATCCTAAATCTGATTCATTTATTTAACCTTATATTAATGCATGTATCTTATATAAATATAATTATGCACATTTTTTGTAATGCAGTATCAACTTTACACCTTAATGGTTTTCGACGAACATCACAATGGGGTTCCAGTAGCTTGGGTGATATCATCACGCAATACTATAGCTGATCTTTCTAGATGGATGTTGGCCTTATTTGCAATTGGAAACAAAGAGCAACCAAATTGGCATGTTCTTGCCTTCATCACAGATGATGCTACTGCCGAAATTGAAGCGTTGAGGTGATGTGTTTATTATTTTTATAAGAGGCATAAAAACTATTGTTAATGTATAATCTCTCCAAAAATTATGTTATTGCAGGTCTTCAATCAAGTGTAAAGTATTATTATGTGTGTGGCATGTTCGTCATGCATGGTTGAAGAATGTTGGAAACAAGGTCCAAGGAAGGGAAAACCAAATACGCATTTTTCGTGATTTAGGAGAAATCATGCACACATGTAAAGATGATGAATCTGTGAAAAAGAAAGTTGAAAGCTTATTTGAAGAATTCAGTGAACAAAAAAGATTTTTGGAATATTTTAGAAATACTTGATTAGCCAACAAAAAAATATGTAAGCTTCTTATTGGTGGTTTTAATGACTCTATTTTTCATGTCATATGTATAATTATTAATATATAACTAATACATTTCTTTCTATAGATATGTGGGCAAAAGCATACAGAAATTTTCCACATTCAAATCAAGATACGAACAATGCTATTGAATCTTACCATCGGTATGTCAAGGAAAGGTACCTATGTGAGAAGAACAATGCATGCCATAGAAGGGTTGATTGGTTAATCTATGTTTTGTTGACAAAGGTTGTATTATATTATAATCATATGCACCGTTTAAAAGAAGCTAGTTTTGTACGACCCAGAAAGATACAGGAACAATTGAATTCATCCAAGTGTAAAGCTAAGAAAATCCAAAATGAAGATTGTGTGACTAATGAAAAGAGTAATGATTATTGGGTTCGTAGCCAAAATAAGGATACTCATGACATTTGGTACAATGTCATATATAAGGGTTCTAATCTACACTTCTACAATTGCAATTGGGCCCTGAATGGAAGTATCTGTAAACATGTATTGAAAGTTGAGATGTTAGTGAGTAACACTATTTTGGGTGAAAATGTAGCCCCTGGTGTCACTAATCCCACTACAGAAAGGCCTAGAATTTTATTTGATTTGAATGAAACACCTATATTGGGCCCAGAAATCCAAACAAAGTTTTCGCCATGCTTTGATTCTCCTCACAATCTGAATTATCATAATGAAACAAGCATTGATAAATTAGAGAATTTCTCATACAGTGTTGAATCAACCAATGTACGACAAGATAGTGCATTCTCTAAAGATGATGAGATGAACCATGTTAACTCATCAACTCATGAGAAATTGAGATCCATAATACCTACAAATTTGGAACAAGCATATGCATTGAACAACTTGGTAGACAAAGCATGTCAAGAATACAACGAAATGTTTTTCAATACTATAACTCCATCCAAGATCACTACCAAGAGAAAACATAGTTTCTTGAGTCCAATAAATAAAAAGACGCGATGTGGTCGCAAGTAAAAATCAGAGACAGATAAACTACAATTTGAAAGGGTTGGACGAGTTCATGTAAGGAAAAAAAGAATGGATGAACAATTGGAGTCATCTTCTCAAAAACAAAGAAATGTGGACCACACGCTTAAGATAATGCAAGATTCTATTATACCCAATATGGAAATTTCATGCAATGCATTATTTTACGTTAAATGCGATATATTATCATGTTCAACACATTTGCATAACTATATGAACTATTTTTATTGTGACAACTGAGGAACCCACATCTCACAACATTCCAAATTGTTGAATTTGTTTATTTGATGAACATGCTATTGAGAAAAGATCTAGCATTGGGAACACTGCTTCAGCCATTAACATCCCAATATCCTCCCCAAGGGTGCTCCCCCCTATTGTCGAACTAATTAGGATGTATCATCGCCCACACCCACCACCTTTTTCCTCCATAAATTCTTCCATGCCTATAACCACCTCTGTAATACCTTCCCAATGCTCACCCCTACCCTTCAGTCATCCACCATTCTCATTTTTTCAATGTCCACCCTTAACATTCCAATTCCCCCCTAGGTTAATCCCCTGGCCTACAGTGATTCCCACTATTGTACAACCGGTGGGGGTGTATCGTCGCCTACACCCACTACCTTTTCCTTATTTCACATCCACCATGCCTTTATCCAGCACCCCTGAACCATGCCTATATCTGTCACCAAGTGCTCCACCATCTACCCAGGAAGGGTTGTCTTCTCCATTGCCTCAGATCCTCACGGTGAGAATGAGTATTTGATCAAAATATTATCATGAATTAATGAAATTGATTATATGACTTTCAATTTTTACAACTAATAGATTATTGTAATTTTTGCAGAGATATCAATTTGGAAATCCACCTGGGAGTGCCAAGAGGGACGAGGGTGACTTATAGACCCATACTTTAGATCGATCATGATGTTGTTTTTCCATTATGTCATTTATGGGCATGAGATTCCATTATTTATGTTGGAAATGAAGTTTATTTGTAAAAAAGAAACAGTATAGTGGACCTATTTTGAATAAAATACATAAATTTAGACTTGTGTTTATGACAACATCTTCATTGAATTTTAAATCCTTATGTGGATGTGATGTTATATTCTATCAATGTTACATTACTTTTGATGAATGTAGTTGTAACGGATTTTGCTTTTATTATTTACAAATTATCAAGTTTACAAGTTAAGTTACTTTTATATTTATATCTTATTTGATGTTGCATGCGTGGACGAACATATCATTACGATATACATAATTTCCGTATATGCGCAATTTCTGTATATGGAATTTGTGCATATACGATGCAGATACATAAATGACGTGCATATCTTTCATATAGGTGCAACTTCCGTATATTCACATATCTTCCTTATATGCGCAAAATTTCTTATATGTGCATATTTTCTATGCGCATATACGGAAATTGTGCATATCAGGAAGATATGCGCGTATCTTCCGTATATGCACAATTTCCGTATATGCACATAGAAGATATGCACATATAAGAAAGTTAGGGATATATGGAAAATATGCGCATATCTTCCGTATATGCGCATATATCCCTAACTTTTTTATATGTAAATATCTTCTCTATATGCATGTCGTTTATGTATCTGCATCGTATATGCACAAATTCCATATACAGAAATTGTGCATATACGGAAATTGTGCATATACGGAAGATATGCACATATCTTCCGTATATGCACAATTTCCGTATACGCGCATAGAAGATATGCAAATATAAGAAAGTTAGGGATATATGGAAGACATGCGCATATCTTCCGTATATGCATACACGAAAGATATGCACATATAAAAAATTTACACATATACGAAAGATTTGCAAATATACGAAAGATATGTGCATATACGAAAGTTGCACATATACATTAGATGCACATATACAATATACAAAAGTTGTGTATATACGAATGATATGTGCATATTTTGCGTATATGCACAATTTTCGTATATGAGTAATTTCTATATATAGAATTTGTACATATACGAAAGTTATGTATATACGGAAGATATGCGTGAATATATTTCGTATATCTCTAACTTTCTTATATGTGCATATCTTCCGTATATGCATGTCGTTTATGTATCTACATCGTATATGCGCAAAACCCATGTATAGAAATTGTGCATATACGAAAGATATGCGCATATCTTTTGTATATGCACAATTTCCGTATATGCTCAATTTCTATACATGAAATTTGCGCATATACGATGCAAATACATAAACGTGTATATATGGAAGATATGCACATATAAGAAAGTTAAGGATATATGAAAGATATGTGGATATCTTCCGTATATGTACAATTTCTGTATATGCGCATATCTTTCGTATATGCACAATTTCTGTATATCCGCATAGAAGCTATGCACATATAAGAAAATTAGGGATATAGGGAAGATATGCGCATATCTTTCATATATGCATATACAGAAGATATGCACATATAAGAAATTTACACATATACGGAAGATATGTGAATATACGGAAGTTGCGCATATACAGAAGATATGCACGTTGTTTATGTATCTGCATCGTATATGCGCAAATTCCATACACAAAACTTGTGCATATATGGAAGATATGCACGTTGTTTATGTATCTGTATCGTATATGCGTAAATTCCATATACAGAAATTGTGTATATACAAAAATTGTGCATATACGGAAGATATGCGCATATCTTTTATATATGCACAATTTCTGTATATGGAATTTGTGCATATATGATACAGATACATAAACGACGTATATATACGGAAGATATGCACATATAAGAAAGTTATGGATATATGGAAGATATGTGCATAGCTTCCGTATATGCACAATTTCCGTATATGCGCATATCTTTCGTATATGCACAATTTCCATATATGTGCATAGAAGATATGCACATATAAGAAAATTAGATATATACGGAAGATATGTGCATATCTTCCGTATATGTATACACGGAAGATATGCACATATAAGAAATTTACGCATATACGGAAAATATGCGAATATTTTCCGTATATGCACAATTTCCGTATATGTGCAACATCTTTCGTAAATGCACAATTTCCGTATATGCGCATATCTTCCGTATATGCACAATTTCTGTATATGTCCAACATCTTCCGTATATGCGCAACTTCCATATATTCGCATATCTTCCATATATGCGTAAATTTATTATATGTGCATATCTTCTGTGTATGCATATACGGAATATATTCTATGTGCATATACAGAAATTGTGCATATACGAAAGATATGTGCATATACGGAAATTGTGCATATATGGAAGATATGTACATATCTTCCGTATATCCCTAACTTTATTATATGTGCATATCTTCTGTATATGCACGTCGTTTATGTATCTGCATCGTATATGCGCAAATTCCATGTACAGAAATTGCGCATATACGGAAATTATGTATATACGGAAGATATACGCATATCTTCCGTATATACATAATTTCCGTATATGCGCAATTTCTGTACATGGAATTTGCGCATATATGATGCAGATATATAAATGACATGCATATACAGAAAATATGCACATATAAAAAAGTTAGGAATATACGGAATATATGCGCATATCTTTCGTATATGCACAATTTTCGTATATGCGCATAAAAGATATGCAAATATAAGAAAGCTAGGGATATATGGAAGATATGTGTATATCTTCCATATATGTATACACGGAAGATATGCACATATAAGAAATTTATGCATATACGGAAGTTGCGCATATACGGAAGATATGTGCATATACGGAAGTTGCGCATATACGGTAGATGCACATATACAATATACGAAAGTTGTGCATATATTGCCTATATGCACAATTTCCGTATATGCGTAATTTTTGTATATGGAATTTGCGCATATACGAAAGTTATGTATATACGAAAGATATGCGCGAATATCTTCCGTATATCTCTAACTTTCTTATATGTGCATATATTCCGTATATGCACGTCATTTATGTATCTACATCGTATATGCGCAAATTCCATGTACGAAAATTGCGCATATACGAAAATTGTACATATACGAAAGATATGCGCATATCTTTCGTATATGCACAATTTCCGTATATGCGCAATTTCTGTACATGGAATTTGCGCATATACGATGTAGATATATAAACGACATGCATATACGGAAGATATGCACATATAAGAAAGTTAGGGATATACGAAAGATATGCACATATAAGAAAGTTAGGGATATACGAAATATATGCACATATCTTCCGTATATGCACAATTTCCGTATATGCGCATATCTTCTGTATATGCACAATTTCTATATATCCGCATAGAAGATATGCACATATAATAAAGTTAGGGATATACGGAAGATATGTGCATATCTTTCGTATATGCATACACAGAAGATATGCACATATAAGAAATTTAAGCATATAGGAAAGATATGCGAATATGCGAAAGTTGCACATATACGAAAGATATGCACGTCGTTTATGTATCTGCATCGTATATGCGCAAATTCCATATACATAAATTGCGCATATACAGAAATTGTTCATACACAGAAGATATGCGCATAACTTCCGTATATGCACAATTTCCGTATATGCGCAATTTCTGTATATGGAATTTGCGCATATGCGATACAGATACATAAATGACGTGCATATACGGAAGATATGCACATATAAGAAAGTTAGGAATATACAGAAGATATGTGCATACATTTAGTATATGCACAATTTCCATATATGTGCATAGAAGATATGCACATATAAGAAAGTTAGGGATATAGGAAAAATATGCGCATATCTTCCGTATATGCACATATACGGAAGATATGCGCATATCTTCCCTATATCCCTAACTTTCTTATATGTGCATATTTTCTATGCGCATATACGGAAGATATGCGCATATCTTCCGAATATCCCTAACTTTATTATATGTGCATATCTTCCGTATATGCACATCATTTATGCATCTGCATCATATATGCACAAATTTCATATGCAGAAATTGCGCATATACGGAAATTATGTATATACGAAAGATATGCACATATCTTTCGTATATGCGTAATTTCTGTATATGGGATTTGCGCATATACGATGCAAATATATAAATGATGTGCATATACGGAAGATATTCACATATAAGAAAGTTAGGGATATATGGAAGATATGCGCATATCTTCCATATATGCACAATTTCCGTATATGTGCATATCTTCTGTATATGCACAATTTTCGTATATGCGCATAGAAGATATGCACATATAAGAAAGTTAGGGATATATGCAAGATATGCGCATATCTTCCGTATATACACAATTTTGGTATATGCGCATAAAAGATATGCACATATAAAAAAGTTAGGGATATACGGAAGATATGCACATATCTTCCGTATATACATACACGGAAGATATGCACATATAAGAAATTTACGCATATACGGAATATATGCGAATATATAGAAGTTGCGCATATACGAAAAATATGTGCATATACGGAAGTTGCGCATATATGGTAGATGCACATATACAATATACGGAAGTTGCACATATACAAATGATATGCGCATATAATGTGTATATGCACAATTTCCGTATATGCGTAATTTCTGTATATGGAATTTGCGCATATACGAAAGTTACGTATATACGGAAGATACGCGTGAATATCTTTTGTATATCCCTAACTTTCTTATATGTGCATATCTTCCATATATGCACGTCATTTATGTATTTGCATCATATATGCACAAATTCCATATACAGAAATTGCGTATATACAGAAATTATGTATATACGGAAGATATGCGCATATCTTCTGTATATGCACAATTTCCGTATATGGAATTTGCGCATATACGATGTAGATACATAAACATGTATATACGGAATATATGCACATATAAGAAAGTTAGGGA
>APFE030223073.1:0-18077 GCA_000404065.3 Pinus taeda
CTACTGCTCTCATAGTCCTTAGAATTAGGACTAAGTGGACACTGTGACAATCCATTCTTTTCAACTTCATCATCATGCTCTTCATCACTACTGCTCTCATAGTCCTTAGAATTAGGACTAAGTTGACATTGTGACATTCCATAGTTTTTAAATTTGTCATCACGCTCTTCATCATTGCTGCTCTCATAGTCCTTACAATTAGCACTAAGTGGACATTATGACACTCCATTCTTTTGAACTTCATGATCATGCTCTTCATCACTGCTGCTCTCATAGTCCTTAGAATTAAGACTAAGTGGAAGAATTGAGTTTCCATTCATAGTGGAAGAATTCCCATTATATCCATCAATATGAATAGAGTTGTTACGCGATGAAGATGTTGATGTTGTACAATGTGAAACATCACTATCAGGAGAATCCATCCCTTTCGAATAGAAGAGGTTGAATGATACAAATGCAGAGTCTCCTAAAGATATTATATAGCTTACAGAATGAAACTTTCCCTCCAAAAATTGTGTTAAATTTATTTCCCTTCATTATTTTATTTTATAATTTATTGAAAGATGCAAAATAATTTTTTTTATGAAGTAAAGTTTTAAAGTTAAAATTGTAAACTACAACTTTTACTTAAATTATTTTAATAGTTAAAGTATATAATATTTACAAAACAATTGAATGTTTTTTAATTTTTTATAATACATTCTAAAACAAATTAATCCCACATTCACCCCGCTGTAAAACGATTCCATAATATTCACTTTATCATAGTTTCCTATATCGCCATAAAAAAATTAACATGTTAATTTTTTTTTAAACAAATTAATCGCACATTAACCGTACAGTCAAACATCTTCATAATTTGACCTATATAATAAATTCCATTATCACTATTAGTCATATCACATCAAGCTTTTCTGAGGTTCGCTGAAATACTTGGAGCGAATTTGTGGAGCAGCTACATTTTTACCAACAACATATTCAATAGAGAATTATCACAATTTGAAGGTCAATTTTTTTCCTTGAAAATTTAAATATTAAATAAGTTTAATGAAGTACAGTTTTTGTTTTTAAAGTAAAACTTTTTTTTGGGTAAATTTACCCACTATGTCCGCTATGAGCATGGTGGGCCTAGTAAAGCTCACGAAGGACAAAAGGGCCTCTAGATTAGGGGCGATAAGTATGGATGGCCCGTGCCACCCCGCAGGAAGGCAGATTGTCGAGGTGGCGTGGAAGGGGGGGGAGTTGTCGTAGCCTCCCCCGCACCACCTCGGCGGCCTACCTGCAACAGGGTGGCTGACAATTGTGGCAACCCCCCCACCTTGCACCACCCCGGCAGACCACCCACCCTGTTATATTCTTAACCTAGAATATTCCTCAAACGCCAACAAAAACTCCAACCAAATATGCGTAAATGATATAATAACCCAGAAGTGATAAAATAATAGTGGAACAACATATAATAATGCAAACCGGGAATATAAGCAGATACATAAGAAATGCCGTGAGAAATGCTAATCCATTTTATTATACTGAGCAATAAATGAGTACAAGAGGTGATTAGATAGATGGTACCTCGACTTGCACAAGGTAAGTGAAGAAATACTCTCAGAATGACAAGAATGGCATCTCTGCGTGGATGCTGCTAGAAAAAAAATGATGATTTGGGGCTGCTCGCCTCCTATATTCGTGCTCTATTGAAGAAACCTAGAAAAACCTAGAAAGCTTTCCTAGAATGGCTTCACACTGATCTGCGTCCCAGCTACTGGGAAACTGTTGTGCTACTACTACTATTAGAAATTGAATGAATATTTGGGGCTACTCCCCTCCTCAGAAAAGGCTAAAACTCTGGAATCAGACTCTACTCAAAAAACTCAGAAAAAACTAGAAAGCTTTTCTGAAATGGCTGACCCTAGTAAAATCACCCCCTTGGGGTTCTGCTAGTTCTGTGCTATAACCATTTTATCCTTGAGTGCTAAGAGGATATCCTAACTCTCTTGGATCAAAATCTTGGCTCTAGGAGCCCTGCTATCACCAAACATCACGTCGAAAAAAGATAAAGGATGATACTTATATAATGCATATAATGGTGACATACCAGTGGACATGTGATGCGAAGTATTGTAGCAGTACTCCCCTAGATGCAGCCACTTCAGCCATGCTCGTTGCTTCCCACTGACATAGTTACGTAAGTAGCCCTCTAGCCACTTGTTAACTCTGTCCATCTGTCCGTCCGTCTATGGTTGATAGATGGTACTCGGTGTCAACTTCGTCCCCACTAGTAAGAAAAACTCCTGCCAAGACCCATCCATGAAACGGATGTCCTTGTCATTGACGATGGTATTAGGAAGACCATGTAGCCTGAAGATCTCCCTGATGAAAAACTCGTCCACTTATGGTGTTGTATAGTGTGTGGATATGGCAAAGAAATGTGCGTACTTCATTAGTCGATCAACGACAATAAAGATACAATCATTGCCCTATAATTAAATCCATCAAAATACTCTCCCATTTCCGCTTTGAAATGGGAAGAAGTCGCAATCCTGCGGGATGGTTCATCTCTCCCATGCTCCTCTGGAAAGCATCACACTCCTAGATGTGTTGGAGTATGTCCTCCTTGAGGCCCTCCCATGAGAATTTCTCCCTAATGGCCCTATAGATTTTGGCAAAACCTTGATGTCTTGCGAGTGGGGAATCATGTGATGCCTGGAGTATCTTCTTCTTGAGCTGAGACATATCAGTCAAGAAGATCCAGTCGCTATAGTAGATGATCTCATCGACCACCCTGTACCTATCATCTACAACCTGCCCATCCAGAACCTTACATGCAAATCTTTCCTTTGAGTACTCTACTAAGAGTCAAGCCCTCCAATCAGTATCCAAGCTCATAAGAGACAACATGGCTGGTCTACGTGAAAGGGCATATGCTACCATGTTGTTCTTACCTTTGACATACTCAATGTCAAATTCATATGCTTAGATCTTACTGATCCACTTCTGCTGCCTCTCCTGTAGCTGCTTCTGCTCCAAAAAGTACCTAAGGCTGTTGTGATCAGTCCTCACCCTGAACCTGTTTCCTACCAAATATTGCCAGTACTTAACCAATGCATGCATGATGGAAAACATCGCCTTCTCATATATGGAATACAACCTCTCATGTGGAAGGAGATTTTGGCTCTCAAATGCTATAAGGTGACCTCCCTGCATTAATACTGCGATGATCTCCTCTCCCGACGCATCACACTCCAAAGCAAATGGCTGCGTGAAATCTGGAAATGCAAGCAACTCCTGGATAGCCCACTCAATCTCATCATAATAGGCCTGGGGGTACATATAGCGGGTGGTAATCACGACCTCTATGCCCTGCTCAAGCTCAATGGCGTGCTAAAACCCCCGATCTGGTGGCTGTCCTGGTGGAATCTCCCTAAAGACTATGGCATACCAATCAAGGAAATATTGTATCTTTGGGTGTACCGTCTACCATGTAGTTCTTCCCTCTGATGCACACAGCTCCACTTCCCACTCTGTGTCTCCATTTTGAAAGACTGCCTCCATCCGATGAGCTGAGACAGTCAGAGGTGGATATGTTTGTTATCCCCATACCCTTTCATGCCTCCCTATCTTCTCATCATCCCACTCCATCTCCAGGGTCTTCCAGTTTGTCGTGGCCTTTCCTAAAGTGATAAGCCACTGAACACCCAATATCATGTTGGTTTCTGGAATATCGAACACGAAAAAGTGGTCAATCAATGTGTAGGTGCCCATCATCACTGAAATCTCTGGAACATAATGAGCACACATCATGGTTTGATCTCTTGGGACCAAGAATGAAAACCCATCGAGCTCTCTGTCTATATACCTCTCCACTCAACCATCTCGGCATCACTGAAGTTTTGGTTTGCCCCACTATCGACCAAAACTGATACGCGCTAGACACGTACTGTCCCTCATAAGCGTAGCATTAGATACTTGGGAACTCCCCGCAACACTGCAAGGACCACTCCAGTGGGTGAAAAAGATGGACCACCTACTGCTGGTGGTGGAGGTGGAAAAGGTCCCTATATGGCATGGCTATCTTCTGCATCCACATCATTCTCGTCATCCTCTTTTCCACTACTCTTAGAGAAGACCTCAATAAAATGTGCTTTACCAGTAGCACATTTATGTCCTAGTGCCCATGGCTCCCGACAAGTGAAGCACAACCGCTTCTTCTTCAGATCCCTCTTGGCATCATCGTCAAGATGTATTCGTCCTGGATTCCCCTTTGGAGGTGGAACCTTCACATCCTTCCCCTTAGACTGGAAAGTTTGTCTCTAGGGGTAAGGCGTCTGGGTCCTGGGTAAGACATCCTATAGGTCCAAGGGCCTGCTGATAGCGTCCTGGAGAATAGCTCGTCTAGTGGATCGGACCAGACTCTGAAGTGGCTATGCGAACCCCTAAACATACATATAGACCCTCCGTGTCATGGAGAGGTCTGACACCATCAGGGAGACCGTCAAGAAATCTGCAATGTAGGTCTCTGGGATCCCTATCTGTTTGAGCCTCGTCAACTCAACGAAATGTTGTTCTGGATCCCTCCGATAAAATTGCTCCATTAGTATCCTGGTAAACTCAGCATATGACGTCACTGTGGAGTGCCCTAATGTAACCATCCCATGAAACCACCAATCTTGGGCCTCGCCATCCAAATGCAATGTTTCCGCCTTGATGGCCTTGGCCTCCAACATCTGGTGAGGCTACAAATAAATGTCGAGCTTCTCCGCCCAAGACTTTACCAAACTGTTTGATGATCCATCAAACGTAGGTAAGTAGAATCTGCTTGCTCCATCAGTCTCCTAGTAAACTCGGCATATGACATCACTATGTAGTGCTCCAATGTAACCATCCCATGAAACCACCAATCTTGGGCCTTGCCATCCAAATGCAACGTTGCACCTTGATGGCCTCTGCCTCCAACATCTGGTGAAGCTGGAAATAAATGTCCAACTTCTCCACCGAAGACTTTGCCGAACTGTTTGATGAGCCATCAAACGTAGGCAAGTGGAATCTTCTCGCTACATGGTGGGTGTCGCCATCATGGTAATGTTGATACCCTCTGTGATGATCGCAGGGTCTACTATCCCGCTGAAGCTAAACAAAATCTCTGAATGGGAGTGCTTCCCTAAAATTCTGCCCATAGGCCTGGTACTCTACAAAATAATCGCCCATATGCCTAGGCTCTGCCTCCTACTGGGCTGCAGCCCCCATGTCTACTCCTAAGAAGGTGGGAATGCTAGAACGTGTAGGGGCATGTGAGGTCCTTTGCTGTATAATATCACGTTTCTCTGGAAAGTGATGGAATGCACCGGATTTGTCACCGATCTGAAAAACATGTGGGCTCTCCCGCTGTCTAGCCTCTACTACCGTGAATCTCTACCCCATCACCTCAATCTGCCTCGAGAGATCCTGCACTGATTTGAGGAGCATATCTGCAAATCTCTTCCCGTCCTCGTCTACCATCTGCGCTGCGTCCATTTCTGGCTCTCTCTATTCTGCGTCTACCATAGGAACAAAATCTCCCTCTCCGTGGGTATTCTCCAACCTACGCCCCGTGTCTCTGTATCTCTGACCTCTGTAACAGATATAGGGTTTTTCCTCCAGTGTCATAGATTACTAGCTCCACATCCTGAGCTAGATCTATGCTCTAATACCACTGTAATATTCCTAACCCAGAATATTCTTCAAACCACAGCATAAAATCCAACCAAATATGTGAAAATGATATAATAACCCAGAAGCGATAAAATAATAGTGGAACATCATATAATAATGTAAATCAGGAATATAAGTAGATATACAAGAAATGCAGCGAGAAATGCTAAGCCATTTTATTACACTGAGTAATAAATGAGTACAAGAGGTGATTAGAGAGATGGCACCTTGACTTGCACAAGGAAAGTGAAGAAATGCTCTCAGAATGACAAGAATGGCGTCTCTTCGTGGATGCTGCTAGAAAACAAATGATGATTTCGAGCTACTCCCCTCCTCAGAAAAAGCTAAAACTCTCGATTCATGCTCTACTTAAGAAACCCAGAAAAACACAGAAAGCTTTCATGGAATGGCCTCACACTGATCTCCGTCCCAGCTGCTGGGAAACTATCGTGCTCCCACTGCTGCTGGAAATTGAATGAGGATTTTGCGTTGCCCATCTCCTCAGAAAAGGCTGAAACTCTGGAAACGGACTCTACTCAAGAAACTCTGAAAAACCCAAAAATATTTTCTGAAATGGACAACCCCCGAAAATCACCCCTTAGGGTTCTGCGCAGTTCCTTAAAGACACTGATGAAACTGTTGCTGAAATGCTAATGAAACTGCTGTTGAAATACTGATGAAACTATTGCTAGAATTCCAATGGAAATACATTGCCCAATTAGGCACTCGAAGTCCCCTGGGGCTAAGGGTGAGATCTCCGATGCACTAAACAGTGTTGCAGACTAGCTAAACAACCGACACGCTCTAAGTTGAAATGAGTAACACAAATACTCATAACTAGAATGATCCCAAATGAGAGGGTTCCTCTCTATTTTATGGCCTCTCCCTCTCAAAATCCCTAGGCTCACTTTCTCCTACGTGATCCCCTTCTTTCCATGTGTTCCATCCTTGTTGCGCTTTCTCTCAATGTGTCTGTGTGGGCCCCATTTATACATCCCCCTTTGGCCCCCTTGGTTCGCCCTTAAGTCACAACTTTGTGCTACCTAGGAAGTCACTTCTTATTCTCAAGTGAGTTATGTTTCCCCTTCCTCACATTTTATTTACAAATAATTATACAAGGCAAAAATCAAACAAAATCGAATATTCCAATTAACCATAGCTAATTAGGAATATTACATGCCCACGAGGTGGACGGGCTATTGTTGAGTTGCCCGACCACCTCACGAGTGGACCGGATTCCGAGGTGGCATGGGGGTTGGGGGATTGGGTGGAGGGAAGTGGTTGGGCCGCTATGGTGGGCTAGGGTGCCGGACCCAACGACTGGCTTAGTTGCCCGATCAATTTTCATGGTATGGTGGCAGGGCAATGTATTTTTAAATTTGATTTTTTTCGAAATTGTTATGATTTATAAAATTAATTATTATTTATTGTTTTCATTGTTAATTTAAGTTAATATGTTTTCATCATTTACTGATTTATGTGTTTCTCTTTTCAGGAAAATGGCATCAAAGAAGATTTCTGTGAATTTTTTTGGACCAAAGACTCTTAAAGGTGGGTCTTCAAAAAACATTAGTGAACGAACTCCACCTGAACTAATGGCTACAAATATTTCAAGTGCCTTAAATGATAAGAAGATGATTTCAGACTGGAAGAAATCAAAAGAAGTGAAACTTCCATCAAGAATCTGGTATGTGAAAGAAAGAGAAAGCGAAAATGTGAATATATATCTATATATTGATATATTGAATGATAATTGAATTTATGATGTGATGGGAAGAGTCATATACATGTATTCGATATCGGACAGTGAAGTTGTTTACATACTTACAAAACCTCCCAAGTGACATGAAAGGATTAAATACCAGTTATCATATTCATTGTATGACACGAGAGAGGTATCTACAAAGTTGTGTAAAAGAATTGTAAATGAGATGAAACAAAATATCACAAGTATTGTTATTTATATTTGTGTTTTGCGTTCTTGTAATTGTCTCACTATATTCTTTTAACTTTGTTTTTATTGACATATGATATTTTGTTTGGAAAAATTTTGTTGAAGGTTGTTCAATTAGGTTGGGAGGCATTCATTTCATAGAGCATGATATTATGAAAGTTGTCAGCAGTTTCTACTCAGTGTCAAAAGATGATATGGAAGACAACCAAAATGTAGTAATTGATGATGCTACAAAACTACATCTAAGGGATCAGGAAAAAAGGCCTCCAGTGGATAAATCTAGCAAGGGTAGACAAGCTACTTTTGAAGGTGATGAAGTTGAAACTGACAGTGAAGAATATGTTGTCATCACTGAAGATGACATTGTAACTGAGAAGAGTCGTCAAAGACAAAAAGTAACAATGCCCAAGAATAAATCTATTACAGTTAATGATGAGAATGTTATGAACAAGAAACCTAAAGTTGAATATTTTGAAGTAGTCGTTACCAATAGTCAAAAACCTAGTGAAACTTCAAAAGAAAGCAAAGAAATCATTACACCAGGAGTTGATTTTGAGGATGGCATTATCAAAACAAAACAAAAATTCCATTCAATAGAATTTGACAAAGAGAAACTTAATTGAGGGTGTTCGCACATTTCAACTTAATGTTAGACAAATCTATAAGGCAAGTGAAGGACAATGTCAATATCAAGTCAAAAAGCCATATCATTTGCATGTTCACAACTTGAAGACATTGATGAGGTACAATCCATATGCTCATGTGGTTAGTTATGTGCTTCTTGTTAATCCAGTTCAAGTTCACAACAAAGAAGCATTTGATAAGTCAAAATGTTTTGAGTACAATTATTATGTGCTTAGGGGGAACCATTCTGTAGAAGCTCAAAGACAATTGATGGAGGAATATCTCAATAACCCATGTTCTGAAAGAATGAAATGTATCATTTATGTTGGTTTATCAGATACAGAAGAAAATTTAGTGGCATGGGATCATAATTTAGATAATGAATATAGAATGTCTATGACTGTCATCCAAAGGGTTAGATTTATTCATAGTGAATTTAAAAAAAAAATTGGTGGACATAGGATAAATGTTACTGTAGATTTCCGAAAGGATTGTTGTATGGAAATAGGCTATCCAATTGAAGAGAAAATCAATTCAAAAAGTGGCAAAGGTGGAAAATTTAGTGATTTATTCGAAGGTGTTGATAACATTTTCCAGTTGGCATTTAGAACTTGAGAGTTATGGGAGTTGATTAATGAGATTTTTATCATGTGGGAAAACATTGACATTAAAAAGAAGAAGGTCAAAAAGTCTAAACCATTGATATGTAGAAATAGTAAATCAGGTCCTGAAATGAAGCAACTTCTAGAAGATATGACTATCACACCTTTGAGAGAATTGCAAGGAGTGAAGGATCAACAATTTATCATAACAATATTATCTTGTGTGATGTCAGGGGAATTATCATTGGAGGAAATGTCTGAGGAATTTCAAAAGTAAGTTTCTTGAATTTTTTTTTTTTAATTTCTAGTCTCCATGGTTTCAATATTCCAAACATTGACTATGATAGTGACCCTTATACTTATCAAGCTCTTAGTAAAGTGGTTGCTGGATTTCTATAAGTCATGTCACCACCGTTATAGAGATTTGTGACATTTCATTCACACACACAATTGGCAATGTTATCGTCAAGATTCGAGGGGAAACAAATTCAAGGATGCAGCTTATATGGTAAGAAGTTTAAAATGTATATTTGATTAATGTTGAAAAATTCATTTATGTAAAAGTTAATTGAACTTCTACTATTTCATGTTATAGGCAAAAGTAAAATCTTGTTAAGCATGAAGATCAACTATTTATAAATGATTTTGAGTTCATCCATATTGATAGTTGGGCACAAGATGATAGCTATATGTCTATGATTTTTAATCAGGTAGATGGAAACAATCATAGCTAAATAATAACTCATGATGTTATTGTGAGAAAACTAACATATGAAGACAAAGAAGCAAAAAGAGAGATAGTTAACATTTATAAAAAACCATAGTTATTGATTAGTTATCTTATAGACACATGTTCAAATGAAGGAGATTAGCTTCTGGATTTATTTTTTGGCTCATGTAAGTTTTATTATATGGAATTGAATTTCAATATTTTATTTCTTAATATGTAATTGTACTAATTTATTTCATTATTTCTTTTGTTCTTGATAATTAGGTACAACACTAGCATGTTGCCTTTAAAAGAGAAATTGCATCGCAATTGAAAAAGATCCAATACAGTGCAATTACATTCAACAAAGAATTAATGCTCTTCAATTTCTTCCAGATGCAATGCAAGAAATTCGGTTGAAGAAATGGGACTTTAGTGAATCACGTGTGGCAAAAAAGGCAAAGGAACCCCAACCACCATTACACGGAATTATTGGAAAGGCATACATTGGGAGATTTGCAAACATCAAAGATACATTAGAAGAGGAAAATGAGCGAAATGAAGCAGAAAATATTGTGGAAGAAGACAATGATGAAACTCTAGAGGACGAAGAGTTTGGATTACGTGACATTGTTGATTAAATTTAAGTAAAGCTTGAAAATCAAGCTTATTTTTTGAAACTATTAATTAGTTATGAGAAGAATATACACTCAATTAAGGTTGCTATGCATTCAATATTTGTATTATGTGATTTTCACATTAATTTTTAAGTTAATCATTAATTTTTGAAAAAAAATGATTATTATTATCTTTTTAACATGAATTTCACAAAAAAAAACTATTATTTATCCATTTTGAGTTAAAAAATTCCTATAAAAAATTTTATTTTGAGATGTCATTTCTAGCAAAAATTTATCAAAACGTGTAGTTTTTTAGTTATAGTTATGTTAAAAGTGGTTATTTTTATGTCAATTATTCATAAATATTGTTTTTTAGAGACAATTATTTCATGTGGATTAAAAACTTAGTTAACGATGTATAAATATGTAGAATATCGAAAATTCAAAATATCAACCATCTTCTTTAAATATGCAAAATAATAAAAACCTCACTACCAAAAAAAAAATATGAAGAAGAAGGCCACTTCAAAAATTATTAAATTTACCAACTAATTATTTACAATTCATACATCAGAAAAAACAAAAAATAATTAAAATAAAAAATAAAAACATGTGAAAAAAGGGCATTGTGTAGAATTACCACTTTTTAAATCAACATCAAAATCACTACCATTCTAAAATGCAATGTACATAAAAAAAAAATTATAGTGCCAAAAGAGGAAGGGAAAATGGGACGAGAAGCGATGAAGACCTTAGGGTACAAGTAGTAAAGAGAATGTAATGCCATCGAATAAATTAAATGCATCCGAGAGAGGGCAAGGATTTCGACATGAGGAGTAGAACAAGGATGCGAGCTGGAAGCCTATAGACTATTGGACTTATGGAAAAGATCATCACAAGAGAGATTGTTTGTAGAATCAGGCTGGTAGGCCTCAGATATATAGTGCAAAAGAGTCAAATACTATTAAGGATGTTGGTCAAAGAGTTCCTCATATCTTTGCATCACGGGATAACAAACATGGTGACCATTAGGAATATATCATTGAGATGGATGGTACTATTTTTGATCAAGTTGTTTCTATCTTGATATACCCTAGATCTAATTATAGTTATGTTAGTCCTAACCTCGTGGATAAGTGCCATGCATGTAGATTCTTCATTAGTGTAGCTAGCTACAGGTACAAAGAAGCAAGTTCACCATTGGGTAAGAGCTTGTGCATTTAATTTGAATGGTATGCCTACCTCAGCACATTCAAATATACTACCATTGGGATCGTACAATGTGTTGTTAGGAATGGATTGGTTGTGCCTTTATTGAAACAAGGTGTATTTTTATGACAAAAAAATTTAGTGCTTGGATGATAATGGGGAATAAAGAGTTTTGTGAGGTAAGAATAAAGTGAATACAGTTGGTATGGTGACAATTATGTAGGAAAAGTGAAGTTGTAGAAAAGGGTACGTGTTATTTTTCGTACATATATGTTGTGATAAAGGTAAGGAAGTTAAGGATGAAGATGTACTGAGAAGGTACCTAGTTCTAGAATAGTTTGAAGATGTGTTTCTCACAAATATTTCAGAGTTTCGAACTCATAGGGAACTAGATTTTTCTATTGAGTTTGTGTCATGGGCAGCTCCAACATCAAAAGAACCTTACAAAATGATTACAACTGAGTTGATAGAGTTGAAGTTTTAGCTGAAAGAAATGTACGACATGGGATACATTAGGATAAGTGTATTACCACGGAGCCCACCAATATTGTTTGTGAAGAAGAAATATGGTATTTTCATGATATTCATTGACTAGAGGAGGTTGAATGAAGTGACCAGCAAGAATAGGTATTTGTTACCAAGTATTGATGACTTGTTAGATCAGTTGACTAGAGCAACACTGTTCTCTAATATTGATATTTGATTTGAATATCATTGTGTACACATTAAAGAAAAGGACATCTACAAGAAAACTTTCTCGACCACATATGGGCATTATGAGTTTGTTGTCATTCCATTTGGTTTAAGTAGTTCTCTAGCTACCTTTATGTGCTTGATGAATAGTGTATTGCATATGTACCTAGACAAGTTTGTTATTGTGTTCACTGATGATATATTGGTATACACGAAAAATGAAAAAGAGCATGCTGAGCATTAGGAGTAGTGTTGAGATTGTTGAAAGAGCATCAGTTGTATGTTAAGCTCAACAAGTGCAACTTCCTTCAAACTGAGGTACACTACTTGGGACATGTAGTTTGCAAGGATGGCATAGTAGTGGACCTAGAGAAGATAACAGTTATCATGGAGTGGAAAGCTCCCAAAAAAGTAGTTGAGGTGAGATCCTTCATGGGTTTGGAAGGTTACTACAAGAGGTTCATCATGAAATTCTCACATATTTCTTCTTTTATTACATCGTTGTAAAGGAAAGGTAAGAAGTTTGAATGGATAGAGGATTGTGGGGTTGGTTTTGACTAGCTCAAGTAGTTGTTGACACATGCACAATGTTAAATATTGCATATCGAGACAAAGAGTTTGTAGCATGCACAAATGGTTGCAAGGGAATACTTGGTGGAGTCCTTATGCAGGATGGAGAGGTGGTATGCTATGAGTCATGAAAACTAAATGAGAATGATAAGAAGTACGTTACACATGATCTTGAGTTGGCACTTATCATACATGCATTGAAGTTTTTGAGGCACTATCTTCTTGGCAGGAGGTTTGTATTGATGAGTAATAATAGTGGTTTATGATTTCTATTTGACCAACCGAATCTGAATGGTACATAGGCTCGGCAGTTGGCCATGATCAATGAGTTTGATTTTGATATCAGGTATATCAAAGGTAAATAGAATAGGGTAGTAGATTCTCTTAGTGGATAGATACAAGTAAATAACTTACAAGCTATGAGATCCTATCGGGTAGACCTAGAGGATAGGATGTTGAAGGTAGGTCAGTAGGATGTTATGCATATGGATATTTTTCACAAGTTACAATAGAGTTCAAATAGTGGCATAGGTACAGGTATAGGTGGTAGTACAAGTACAGGTTTACGTACATTTGGTGGTATAGGTACAGGTATAGGTTGTGATACAGGTAGTAGCAGAGATACATGTATAGATGCAGGTGCATAGGATGTGGACTATCATCTCATAGCAGATGGATTGGTTAGATTTAGAGAAAAGATATATGTGGCAGATAATAGATAGCTCAAGAAGGCGATCGCGAGGGAGTTTCATGCGAAACCATATTCAGGTCACCAAGGCTATCATAAGAGATTAACTGTAGTGAACAAATTTTACTAATGGATAAATATGAAGAAGGATGTAGCAAAGCTTGTGGCTAGGTGCTTTTATTTTTAGCGGGTGAAGGAAGACTGTAAGCATCCAGGTGGATTGCTACAATAGATTGTGATTCAAGAATGGAAATGGGAAGTTACTTCCATGGATTCTATCACAGGGTTTCAGAGGCCAGTGAGACAAAATGATTTCATCATGGTAGTGCTAGATAGGTTGAAAAAGGTTCCACACTCCATTCCAGTTATGTATACATTCTTAGGTAGTAATGTAGCAAGGGTGTCATATGGGACGTGGTCAAATTGCATGGATTTATGAAGAATATTGTGTCATACAGGGATGCGAAATTCACTTCCATGTTTTGGAAGGAGTTGCTTGCAGGTTTGGACATAGCGTTGCCCTTTAGTACAGCTTATCAACTACAGACATATGGATAGATAGAGAGGGTTAATAGGATATTGGAGGACATGTTGAGGATGTATGTGATGCATGAGCTGTGGAAGTGGGAATATTACCTTATACTAGTAGAGTTTGCTTACAACAATGGGTATCATGAACCTTTGAAGATGAATCTATTTGAGGAATTATATGGGAAATTTTACAATATTCCCGTCAATTGGAACGATCCGGTTAATATGGTGTTTATTGGACTAGACATGTTCGACGGAAATGGAATAGGAAATGCAGGTAATCAAGAAGAATTTGATGATAGGAAGAAGAGATATGTAGATAAAAACAAGTTGTTCAAGGAATTATAGGTTGGGGAACAGGCTTAATTTTGCATTGAACAAAAGATCCCCTTACGGTTTGGATTATGTACCAACCTTGCACCCCAGTTTCGTAGACCCTTCATTATTATTGAGAGGATTGAGCTATTTGCCTATTGACTTGCACTGCCTCTAACAATGAAATTCCATGATGTTTTCCATGTGTCATTACTTAAGAATTATGTTAAAGATATTGATCATGTGATTGATTGGAATGTATTGCAGGTGGAGCCAAGTGGATAATTCCAACCGAAGCCTCAATGTATATTGTAGAGAAAGAATCTCATGCTATGGAACCAAGCAATTGAGTAGGTTAAAGTGCAATAAAATAATTTTGGGCCCAATGACACTACATGGGAGATGGTAGGTCATATGTGGGCTATCTATCCTTCCTTATTTGTTGGTTGAGTAAATTTTTCGAAATATGTCTTTGGTCTATGTTTTATGTACATTTTTTGGTGATGTTCAGTATATGTACATATCTATATGGATGTAAATACTTCCATGTGCTATTTTATAAAGATCCAATAAGTGGTATGGGTGTCACGTCATTATGATGTCATACCTGTTATTTCATCATGTTGGTTTTCTTCTCAACAAGTTGATCATTGTAAATACTGCAATGAGCTAAGTCATAAAGCTCCATGGGAAGTATGTTTTTTTTATATAAACCTTGTTAGTTGTAGGTGTTGTTGAACACTGAGGATGGTGTTCATTCAAGGGGGAGGGTTTTGTAACACACTTGGTTAAAATTCCATGTAATAAAAATTAATGAAGGAAAAATAGTAATCATGATTGATGGGACACTTATTCCTAGTTGAATGTTGGGAAAAACATCTTAGTGGGTGCTCATTTGATTTGTTATGGTGAAGGAAATTGGAAAAGTTAATCACTGTCTTTGGAAAGGCCTAATGGAATTTTGGCACATTTATTTATGAAAATAATGGAAATTAGGAGAAAAGGGAGGTGAAAGGTCATAGATTGCATGTGTAGGAAATTGAAGAAAAATAATGGAAAATGAAGAAAATAGAAGTCTCATTGATAAAAAGGATTCTAAGGATCAGTTCGTAAGATTTTGATGGATTGTGGTGAAGCTCCCTTCTATTCTCTCTCTCTTTCTCTCTCTCTCTCATACTCTTGGACACTTAGAGTTTTCTTAGAGCACTATTGGAGGAGTGTGGCATACTTGGAGTTTTGGAACTCTCTTTCTACTCTCTCTCCCTCACTCTCATACTCTTGGACACTTAGATTTTTCTTGGAGCCTCTTAGAGGAGTGTGGTATACTTGGATATTTGGAACTCTCTCTTTATTCTCTTTGTTTCATACTCTTGGACATTTAGAGTTTTCTTCGAGAACTCTTGGAGAAGTGTGGCATACTTGGAGTTTTGGTGCTAGAAGGAAAAGGAAGAGAAAGAAAGTTCAAGAGAACATCGAGATCAATAGCTATAACAAGGTTTTCTTGGAAGTACCAAGTTGCATGAATGTTTTCCTCACTAGTTTTGGAATGCATGGCATATGCAAGTGGTTTATAGGTCATGATCTCTCACTAGCATGGAGGATTACCTAGATTGAAAGTGGATTTTCCTAGCCCTGCCATTTCCTGGATAGTCATGGTGTCATGGGTTCGTTTCTTTTTTTTCTATTCTATTCTCATGTTTTGTTTAGCCTGAGTTGAGTTACTAGTTCCAAGAAGCCCTGGTTGCATAAATGCTCTAGAAGCTCTATAACATCTTGCATTGAGTTACTAGTCTTGGAAGCCTTAGTTTGGAAAATTCTTTGGAAGCCCTTGGTGGGTTGAGTTACTCGTCTTGGAAGCTTTGGTTGGAACAAATGCTTTGGAGCCCTGGAAGGGTTAGGAAAGGACCAATATGATGACAATTTTGTGATGTCTGGTCATGACGTGTAATCAATCTTTGATGGTTTGAAGTGGCTGGCCTTTAGAAGCCCTGGATGATTTTGGACTGAAGTGTTCTATGAGATTTGACATTCATGTTGGAATATGGCATGGGGGTGACTGGCTGAAGAGAGTTTTGGCTCAGCCATGTCTATGGTTGGGTGGCTCATTGAAGTGCCACAACCAGTTGGACTTTGCATCATTAATATGAGGTTATTTCTACTTTTTTATTTAATGGGTAATGTACTAATTTATATGTAGATTATATGGTTGTTGTTTCCTTGTTATTTCTATTGTTATTATGCTAGTTATGATCATGTATTATGGAAGTAGCTATCTGTGTCTCTCATCATGTTTCTGCTTGTAAATGAATGAACAATGCATCTGTGTCATAATGGATGAAACTATAGATAATGTGTTAAGGCTTCAATGCTTGTTAGCGATTCTCGGATGAGTATGAGACCCCTATGCTTATATTTGTCATTTACACCTATATATTATATATGTGATATGATTGATGAAATGCTTGTCATGGCTAGCAGGAGTCCAATCAAGGGCTTGTTTAAGTAATTGTATTTGTATCATCATTTCTTTGTTATCTTTCTGTTGTAAAGGTTTCATTGAATTTTGGGCAGTGACCTAGGTTTTGGGCCTAAAAAAGTGGCTCAAATCTTGGGGATGCTGGCACAACACAAATAAAAATAGTCCCTAGACGATGGCATGCCATGAAGTGGGAGAGCCAAAAGCCTTTTGGAAGTTGTCATGCCCATATAATGGGAGAGTTTGGGGGTCAAGTGGTCCTAAATCTCAGTGGGATCTAGTGGGTGGTTACAAAAAAGGATAGGATGTTTCTTAGGAGTCCTATTGCTGAAGTGAAAGGATTGTATGGTGTGTGTCCATCAATTTCCCTCTCTCAATGTGACTTAGGAGGATGAATTATATCATAGTAACTTCTCGTCACATTTTTACACAGGTTGGTTGATTACTTGGGTAGACTTGGGAGGAGGGTGTTACAATGAACTTCAAGGATTAGGTTTGACAACCAATATTATAACCTGTAGCAGTGCTCAGGTCAATTTCTTCTATTTTAGTTTTATTTGTACTATGTTTTAAGCCCATTTGATATGAACAGGTTTTCAAATTGAATATAACTATTATTTTGAATAGGCCTTGAAAAATAATATTAAGGAAAAAAATCACATTTTTTCCACGTTCCAGTAAGTAATACTTGTATAGTTTCAAAAGGGATCATTGAAATATCTTTAGATTACATGAATGTCCTTGGATATGCAAGACTTGATTTTTTCGTACTAATATATGCTGAAAACATTCTCACTATACACAATGTTTCAAACATTTGGCATGTCACCCTTCTATTAAGGGAAAAAAGAGCTCTATAATGTGGATTATGTGATCAAACTTGGCTTTAGTGCTTATTCAATTGGCCCTACTACTGATCTTGTTGTGCATATGGTTACCCAAAGGCATTTATTTTTTCCCGTGAAATGTTATCAAAGAAGGGATATGATGGGGACAAGTGTTGTATGTTTTCCTATGTTCCCTTAGCTTTTCTTTCATTTCAATTCCTGATTGACTTGTGTTTAGTATTTTATGTCATCATAAATTTTTCTAATAACATGAAATGTGTTTTTCTAGTTCTTTCTCTGTTTTGTAAGTTGTTTAATAAGGTTGGAAACTGTTTCCTTTTTGTTACATTGGTGGTGTGGTTCGCCCCCTTCCTTTTCTACCTTTTGTGAACTTCTAAATGCAATCCTTTCTTTATTTTGTAAACTTCTAAACGAAATCCTTTCCACTTTTTTCAATGTCTCCCTTCATTATTGGCGTAGGCTTTATATACAATAATTGAGCGACAATATTGAATTTGAAAGAAGTTTCCATAATAATAAGATGTTGATCTTCAAGTTGTTGATACTATTT
>APFE030223073.1:26904-38204 GCA_000404065.3 Pinus taeda
TTGCCTTGTTTGTGTTTGTAGGTTCACGACAAAGGAACTCATTTGGATCAAAGGAGCGAAGGCATCCCCAAACTTGCATTGGACATAAGGTAGGCCTTAAACACACTTGTTTGCCATTATTTACAAAAGCACATTTAGAGAAAGATAGTGTCTGGTTGGTTTGCTTGTCATTAGGTCTTCTTTAGATTCTAGGAAGGTCTATCTTGTCCGCAAGATCGACTCATTCCGCGTGACAATAGCTCATCAAAATCCATTCCTCTTGGAAAAGAAAATTCAAGTTTTAGAACCAAGAGGACAACATGTAGATGATGCCAAGAAATGTGGCCTAAAGTGTTCCTGAAATAACCTTTAAACTCCTCTTCAAATATGCAAGAAAATGTGTGTCAAACTCACTTAAAATTTCCTTGAGCTACTCACTTCATGATTTTCAAGCTTGTCATGGTTTTATGGGACGACATCTAATTGCTAAGGGTTAAGTGGCACTAAAAGAAACTCCTTAAATCCTCATCCAAGACTGGTTCACATTAAGATCTGTTGGAAACAACTTTTCCATTCCTCAAATGGCAAAAGAGGACTAAAATACGATTGTTATGTATGCACTTCATAGCAAAGGCAATTCTTACTTAAAAGATTTATATTCCTTTTCTTTCTTTTTTTTCCTAAGATAAATATTTATATATATTAAGTTTCTTTCTTCTTTTCCTAATACAAAAAATGATTTATTGCATATTTGTTAATATTAGCTCAAATTGTAATCCAATATTCAGGAATATGTAGTGTATTTTTTGTTTGTTAATCATCGTGTAATGATATTGAATTTTTTGAATGAAAAAAGGACCATGCAAGTTAGTGAATGGAGTGGTCTAAATTGTTTGAAAGTGAGATCTCTTTTGCGTAAGAATGCATCAATGTGATTTATTTTAGGCCACACAGAGTATGAATTCTTCAAACTTTGGTTCACCGTTGATCCATGGATGGGGAAATTCAATCAGATATTTCAAGTTGGAATTGCTCAAAGTTAAACACCTCTTAAGATGCCAACTAAATGGCCTTCTTCTATGAAAATAATATCTACACAACAATTTAGTTTTAAAAAGTGCTTTAGTTAGTTAGATATTTAAATATTAACTAGTTATCTTCATAATGTCTATAGCTCAAAGGGAGTTGGTGGTAATTTGATTGGTATTGATTTGGGAACAACAAATTCATGTGTTGTTGTCATGGAAGGCAAGGTAAATATTTTCTACATTTCTACACAAATGATTTTTTTGTACAATGGAAGACATATCTACATTTTGATATTTTCCCGTGTATGTGCAATTCTCTCTTTGATTTCATGATTGAATGGTTGTAGGACCCCAATCATTGAAAATTCAAAAGGTGCATGAACAACTCCATCAGTTGTAGCTATTAATCAGAAGGGAGAGTTTCTTGTAGGCACACGTTGTAGCTTTTAATCAGAAGGGAGAGTTTCTTGTAGGCACACCTGCTAAGCGGAAATATGTGACTAATCCGACAAATACAGTGCCCCCAGACACAAAAATAAATGAAGATGGCCCCATACAAAATTGTTAAAGCAACCAATGGTGATTCTTGGGTTGAAATAATGGGAAAATTTATTTTCCAAGTCATCTTGGATCATTTGTGCCAACAAAAATGAAAGAAATAACAAAAGCCTAGTTGGGAAGATCTGTCTCAAATGCAGTCATTATAGTTCCAACCTATTTAAATGATGCTCAATGTCAAACAACTAAAGATGTTAGGAAAATTGCCGATTTAGATATGAAAAGAGTCATCAACGAACCAATTTTAGTTTCCCTCTTATATGGCATGAATAATGAGGGTTTTGTTGTTGTTTTTTATCTTGGTGGTGGAACTTTTGATGTTTCAATACTTGAAATATCTAACGGAGTTTTTGAGTTAAGCTATCTTGGTAACAACATAATGGAATAATGAGGGTTTTGTTGTTGTTTTTTATCTTGGTGGTGGAACTTTTGATGTTTCAATACTTGAAATATCTAACGGAGTTTTTGAGTTAAGCTATCTTGGTAACAACATAATGGTTTTTTTTCCATCTCATATTATAGACAGAGTTGTGTCTGATTATTTAGGCACTAATCAAAGAGAAACACTTTCTGTTGATCATCCATTTTTGTGTAACAAGAGTTGGGTGGTGTAAATTTTAAATTTTAGATTGGAATGTATTATTGTAGTTATTGAATTAAGTTTTTGGGTGCCTTCTTGTTTTCTTCATCTTTAATATTTCATTGTTGGTGTACGATGAATTAGTAATTGCTTCCATCTTCTAGTGTGCCTTTCGTTTTGTTGAATATGTTGTGATTCGATGCCCTTGGCAATGGTAGATCAATATGCTTGTGGTGCTTGATTTGTTTGCCTTGCTTATCATGATGTTGATCATGACAATGTACTTGTGTATGTGAGATGTAGCTAACCAATTTTCCCTCAAGGCTACACATTTCCCAAATTAGAAATCACTCAAGTTGTCAAGTTCTCTCTACAACTAAATCAATGTTGGTTTATTGCTTAGAAAATTAGAACATGAGTTTGTTGCATGATATCAAGCTACAACCACACATTTTGGGCAAACCATTGTTTGAGTAATGCCATAAATTCAATGTCATGAAGTTGTTCATCAATTAATTATATTGTGGACGAGAAGAGGAATGATGGAGTGAAGTGCTATGAATGTACATAAAAAATTAAACTACATTTATTAACTTAAAACAATATAGTTGTTTTGTTTTTGGCCATTAAATTTAAGGTTTTTGCATTCGTTGAATAATCCTTGGTCTTGGTAATACAAACAATGAACCAAGCCAACTAGTCTTGACTAAATAGAGCCATTCAATCATCCTTGTCGGAAAGGAAGCCTTGAACTTAACTTGTTAGAGAACATAAATTTATAATTAATTCCACGAAAGTGTTCATGTTTGTGAGATGGATAGGCCATAGCCACATTGTCTATAGATCAACCTTAGAGCAAGCTTTCACATTGAAGAAGGAATAAGAAGGGAGGGTAATAATTGAAGGTTGAGTGTAACTTTCAGCAGGGTATTTTCTATGTCAATTTCATTTGTCTTTAGAATTTGCTAGAGTTTTTGTTTTTTATTTGTTGTTGGAGTGTGACTACACATTCAATACGTGCTAGATATTTTTTATTAGTTTATAGGTGAACTAGGAAAATCACAACTTAAAATACAATACTTAATCAAGCATAGATTCTTATTAATACGACACAATTATTTGACTTAGCAACTTGGACCCCATTAAATTTTTTTTTGGTAAATAAAAGAAAAGATATTTGACTTAGCAACTTGGACCCCATTAAATTTTTTTTTGGTAAATAAAAGAAAAGATTTATCTTATTGAGAATTTACAAAGGAGTACATCACATCATTATATAGACTAGACAATATTTCATCAAGTTTGGTGTTCCTTAGTTTGTACATACAACATTTGCCAAAAAAATAGCAAATTTCTCTTGTCTATGGCTTGTAATTTGTAAATACTACAAAAATAAAGTTTGTTACTTCTAAATAAGGGTGGTTATTCGTGTCCATCATAATTCACCATGAATGCATGAGTATATCAAGATACTTAGATATGCATTGCAATAACACACAAGGAGGTTTCTCTTTATTCCTCTCCAAAGACTCAAATAGGTTGTAATAAGTTCCCTTGCTTGAGAGATAGTGAGTGAATGATTAATTGAGTGATGGGGTTATAACCCATTTCTTTATATGGATTTAATATTTGGGACCCAAACCTTGGTTGTAGTTAGTGGTCTTACATCTAGAGGGTATAGACTTGTTCTTGAACACCTCATTTGGTGCAAATGTATTCATAAAGATTCATCAATTGATTTTTCATTATCATTGTTATCTTTTGGAGACAATGCTCAGCTGAAGAAAAGCCAGTGCCCAGGACATCCACAAAATAGTTTGAAGATTTCAAAAAGATTGTTTAAAATTTATTTGAATGTGCCCACAGGTGCTACACTTCCTTGTATGACAAAACTTAACCTTGGAGATGAACCTTTATGCCTAGGTTGGCATCATATTAATAATTACAAATTTTAATTCTTTTATTAGAAAGAAGAATGGAAAGAAGGCTAGGGTTTACAACTTAGGTTTTTTAAAAGAATCCAAATTTAAAACCCTAAGATGAAAATGTGGGTGGTTTAGATTGAAAATGAAAGTGCAGAAATAATAGAGAGCCTATTATGGTGTCCTTGAACGGAGTTTACCAGTATTTTCTTTAACTGCTAAAGATACATAAATAAATCTGTAACTTGCTCTCATAAACCTGCTACCATCATACATGTATTTCATACCAAGAAAATAAATATGGAATAAAAAAAAGAAAAGTGACACTAATCGTAATATACCAATAATTGGAATCAATCTGGAAACTCTATTATTCTCTCCCAGGAAGCAAATAATTACACAAGTGCCAAAAAAATACCAAAAAAATTGAACCCTTTCTCAATAGTTCTCCTGTCTTTTAAATATTACATCAAAAACAGTTATAAAGTAATTGCAAAAAACTTCCATAACTATCTAACTGTCTTTAAACTAAAAGTTTTTTAAACATTACAAAAATAAAACTTTCTCATTTTTTAGACGTCATATGCCTGGTGGAACATTGAGCCCGAGGATTTGTGCATGGTTCTACAACTTGAACTTCAACAAGAGTTATCATCCTTTCACATTTTTCTATAGTGTTGGCTCTGGGATTTTACATTGTATCATTTCTGGAATGCAATCTTCAAATTTGAGTGTTTTTCTTAATTTGGCTTTGCAAAAAACAATGTCTTCATTAGCCAAAGAAGCTGAAAGACTCTCTGTAAATAACATACCACAATTATTCCTTTCAATATTTCATGTCTTTTAATGAGTTTTATCTGACATTCTCTTAATAACCATTAATTCCTTCTCATATGATTCCAAGGAAAGTAATTTTCCTCGATGGTCCTAGTAATTAGGTAAAATAGCTCTCGTCCTCTAATCAAATTTAGATTAGAATGCTTCTGACCACCTTCAATCTGTTTGTAGCCTGAATACTAAGTATATTATTCTCAATCAATTTTTTTATTTCCATGATTACTGAAGCTCTGTCTGTAATGTATAATGCTCTGAGTTCAGCTGAAGATTTCTTAGTTAGATAGTTGATCATTTTCTTAGCCTCGAGGGCTTCTTTCAGTACTTGTTGTTTGCATATTTCGGCGATCATTCCAGATTCCTTTATCATGGTTTTTTGCTCTGCAATTATATGTACATACACTCATATAGAACAAACTTGTCGAATAATATCATCCTAAACAATTTGTCTAACAATTTCTTTATTTCTATGAATAAATTCTCCCCTCAGTAGTTCTTTTTCCCTTTGGACTTATGCCAACTCAGTTGTTTGGGCATGTTCAGTCCCAGGAATTTTTAGCTTCTTTCTTAATCATTCATCTCAGATTCATTGTTCTCAAAGTATAACTCTGATTGCTTCCATGTCTTCTAGGTCAACACCCAACTTGACGATTAATCTTTTGTATTGCTCATTTTGTATCTGCTTAGCTCTAGGATTTTCTTTCTCTTGTTTTAACTGATTTGAAACCTTTTCAAGGAGTTTCTCTTCTTTACTAATTGCTAAAGAGATTTTTCCTAGGTCACTATAGATCATTTCCCCTACTTTTCTATGTAGATTTATCTTGTGAGGTAATGGGTTGTCAGTGAAATTCATAGACAAATCTAATGTTTTGAAATCAGGTCCTGAAGGAATGGATTGAATAGCAGGATGCATAAGAGACAACTTCAATTGATTCCTTTCTAATTCCATAGAGAAAAGCGACCTCATTTGATAAGTTGGGATTGTTTGTGTTGTTAGCTGAGTTGCCATGTTACTCATAACCTTGTAATTTCTCTCTTCAATTTACTAGTAATCCTTTTTGCAATGTATCTATTGAGGAAGGAATCTCTTCAATTGGAAATGTTGCACGATCAATAGAACTAGAAGAAAAAGCAATGCACACTGGGTTTCCCAATTGCATTTCGAAACCAAGTTAATATGAGGGCCCTTCTATCAATTTAAATCGCACATCTCCTTCAGCTTCTCCCTAAACCTTTTCTTTCTTATGTGACTATGAAGCCTCCACCTCAATGATTATTTTTTCAGAAGCATTTCTCTTCAAATTCTTCTTCGTTACTATATGGGTTTCAAAATCTATCTTGGGGTGCATTTTTTCACCTCACCATATTTCTTGATTTGCCATTTTCTTAAGTATGGGTTTGCTCTAATGAGTATAAGGGGCAAAAATAATTTCCATCCTTTTATCAGAAAGTATATGATGGGGATCATATTGCCACCTTTCTCCTTTGTTAAGGCCAAACTCCATCATTTCTTCAACTTGTTTGAGGGCTTGTCTGTTGTTCACAATGAATGGCCCCACAGTTCATTCTAGCTTGAAGGTATACCCTTTTTGTGCAAGTACAAAATGAACTTGATGTACATTTACACTCTACCTTATAAACTCTAGAGAAAATACTTTCATGGGAAAAAAGGTTGGCAAGTGGTATGGTTGCATTTCAACTCCATACAGTCTTATCTCAATGTACTCTTAAAAAACCAGTCTCCCACTCTTGTGTCTATACTGAGTTGCAACAATTCTTTTGCCTTAGACAAAATTCTTGGAGGCATTTGGTTGTTCAAAATAGAATGCAGAGAAGCCATGAATGATGACAAGTATTGAGAAAGACCCTCATTGTTTCCCTTCCTCCTAACGACATTGGTCCATTCAACCACAAATTTCAGTTGATTCCTTGAATCCCACATATTCGAACCAAGATGACTAAACTTATCTACATGGACATATAGGAATAAATGAACCAACATGGATGGACATATGAAATAACTACTGGTATGAAAATTCTGGAATTGAAAGATGATAGTCTTGACTAAGTATACAGGAATATCTAAAGTAAGATCAAAGTTAGACTCAAAATCCCAGGGCTTGTACACTGTTCGATATCATATTCTCCAAAGAAGAACAAGATTATAGCTAAAACTTGTTTTGCAATCTCAAATAAAATGGTCATGGCATATCCCACCACTAATGGAGGAATTTGAGAGTATTAAGGTAAAATGAGCTTGAATAGGCAATTTTAGGTAAGGCCTTGTAGGTAAGAACTAACCTGTCATAGTGAACCCTCTTGATTTCTTGACGGTGGGAAATTTGAAAACTACTTGAATTAACTCGGGTGTAATTTGAAATACAGTTTCTTCGGAAGAGGAAAAATGAAATTCTTCTGAGGAACAAAAGAAGATGCGATCCAACTGATAAATTCGGGAAAGTTGTAGACAACTGGCACAATAGCAGTCGATCTGGAGATGGGCTGTCTAGAAATTCCACCTTTCCGACGGGTCCCTATCACTTATCCTTCAGTTACATTAACCCATCGGAAAGCCGTTAACATTGTGGCATGTTTCGAATGAACCACGATCCAACCATGAGTTGCTTGCCTTTTAATGATTAATAGTTTGGAAAGTTTTTGACCTGCTTTTAGATGGTTCCCGCCAACGTATTTTTACCTGAAAGGTTACGCCTCGATACACAATAAAAACTTCTATAAAGGACTTTAACCATAGATTTTTTAAAGTCCCTGTACCAAAACGATTTTAGTTTTTTTTTCCAAAATAGAGTAGATTATGACTTCCATAAAGGACTTTAACCATAGATTTTTTAAAGTCCCTGTACCAAAACGATTTTAGTTTTTTTTTCCAAAATAGAGTAGATTATGACCACAACAATCATATAGATTAATTTATATATTATTTTATATACAGACATATAATCAATTTTTCTAAAACATGGTTGATATTTATATGTTTTATGCCATTAAATGTCACAAATGATAATGAGATGTACTTGAGTGCGCGTTGAGTAATTGTATTGTGGGAGAACTAATATGGATTTATAATGTATATCAAAAGAAGAAAAGTGCATTGTAAAATGCATGTGGGTCAAAAGAGAGGCATTATGTCACTATACTAGGGTATAAATATAAAGGGGTATAAAAAATATTAATGAAAAAATTGGTACCTACAATATCTAGTGAAAGTAGGAGTTTTTTAAATTGGGAAGGTGTATTGGGCTTGTATTGGTAGGGGGTTAAAAAGTGATTTCTAAAAGTATTTTACAATATGTAGTCAAATAAAGGGTATTGTTTAGTATGCCATGGATGCACATGCTATGTCAAAGGTTCATTGAGTGAAGCCCCTCTGTAGAATTCACTTACATTGTTTTGTATGTAACTAGGTTGTTTATCATTCCACCATAAGGTTTTATGGTCTCATAGCATAGGCATGATTAGTTCCATCATCCATATGTGAGTAAGTATCAATAGGGTCATGTGGTGCCTAGTAGTAAGGGCGTGTGTGATATCAATGCTTCTTCTAGTAAGCCCCCTTTTGAAACTTGCATTGGGTATTTTCCACCTTGACTCTTATGGACAACAAGGGGAAGTGAAGGAAGACACCACAAAATAACCATTGAAGGCTCAATTTTTTATCGATAAGATTAGGAAAATCCATTTACCTGTATGGGAGACATTGAAGAAGTCACAAGAAAAGTATAAAGGCTAGCATGGTTAGCACAAGATCTAGAAAACATTCAAGGTAGGAGATATAATTTGCTTGTATCTAAGTAAATAAATGCTACAAGGTCTTGGTAAGAAGATCAAGACTTTGTGATATGGTCATTTTGAAGTGTTGGAGAGTTAGGTGATAATGGATACATATTCAATCTACCCAAATCTATGCATATTTACTTGATATTGAATGTGGAGAATCTAAAACTCTAGGAGCCTTCTATCTTTGATCAGGAAACTAATGAGAAAGTCCTACTACGATAAAGGACTTAGCACTAGAAGCTCAAGTAGAGTTAGTAGAAGATAAAATATTATAAAAGAAGTCCAAAACAACTAAATAGGTGTAGTATAAACTTTGGTAAGTTGGGTTGGAATTGTGGCTTCTTAATAAGATGAAATAGTAACCCAAAGAAAAGTTAGAGGAATAAATTTGACATCTCCTTCAATATAAAACTTTTTGAGACTAAAAGCCTCCCTATATAGAGAGGTGCAATCTAGAATGAATCATTATATACTTTGTCATATATTTTGTACTTTTTGAATAGGAAATTTGGAGCTATTAGCTTGAGGTATGATGTAAAATGGATAATCTTACACCATCAACTTCAAGAACTACATGATATTAGGCTTTATCTACCAAAAATACTTTTTAACGTTGACTGTATTCACATTTGCATGATTTTTTTTTAAGGTTGATTATTGATTGCATTCACATTTGCCTGATTTCTTTTTCATTATTGAAAGCTTATTTTTATCTACTTTATTTTTATAATGAGACCTCTACCCTTTTCAAGATAAGCAAATTTTTTAATATGAAAAGCATATTTGTATGAGACCTCTAACCTTTTTAAAATAATTTGCAAAATTATTTCTGTTCTTAAAATTTTTTTAAAATAATTTGCAAAATTATTTCTGTTCTTTGTTTATTTTCATTTACTTCGTTTCTATTTAAAATAAACAAAAATGTTGATATGAAAAGCATATATTTAAAACAATATAAATTAATAGATTTGTAAAATCTCCTATATGTAATAAACCAATTATAAAAAATATAAAATTAAATATAATTTGAATGGTGTAGAGAAAAAATGTATTTTTTCTTATGGCATACTTGCTCTCTTCATATTCACTAACTTAAATAAATTAATAAATATAAATATTTCAATAATCATATAAATATGGGATGACATTCCACGTGATTGAAAATCTACACCTTTACAAAGTACCACTAAATTTATATTTAATATGATATCTACAATTATCCGGTGTCCTTCAAATGTATGTTGGTTATTCACTTAACAATAATAAATACGCAATAAAAATGAACATTTATGGGCACGTTGTTTGTTGAATAGTGGCAATGAACACTTTGTTGGCAGGTTCCTCTAATCACTTTTTGACTTTAGATGTAGCACCAAAAACTAAAACATCATGTGAAAGAAATCAATGAACTATTCATATATATATATATATGGAAATTTTTTAAATAAATATAATAATTTTTTATATAATAAATTTATAATGAATTAAAATTATATTATGTTTTGAGTTTGAAATGATTGATATGATTAATTTGTAGTTTAAGTGTGAGATGATTGATAGGATTAATTTGTGGTTTAAAGTATTTAAGTTGTTAAAATCACTCAAAAATTGTATTGGGTTATATTAGTCTTAATATGGTCTAAATATGGTTAGACTTTTCCCTATAAAATTTTAAATCAATAACCTTTATATAACAAAATATCTTAATAAAAGACCCTTTTAATATTACCGCTAGACAAAAAAGTATGTAAAATTAATTTATATATTGTAAATAATTCTTTTCTAAATCATAAAAATAAATAAAATACTCCTTAAATTTTAAAGTAGAATAAAAATACATATATTTTTAATGTATATATGTTTAATTTATAATATTGATTATCTTTATCATCATCATTAATAATAATAATAATAATAGAAGAAAAAAATATAGTTTAATTATTTTTATGAAATATGGTTTCCTGCATTTTAATTTAATTATCAATAATTATTAGGTGGATGGTAAGAATATAATTCTAATACATGGAACATTTGTGATATGGGGTTGGAAGCCTTATGCTTTGTTTTTTATTTATTTGGATGATGCACAAATTTGATGGCTCCCAATATGCACATATGTACTGGTTTTTATTAATACAATACCAACATTTTTTCACACTGAAAAAGAATATATTCTCCGTAAAATATTCTAGAATTCTTAGTAGTATACACAATTTTATTTATTTATTTGGATGATTCACATAATTTGATGGTGCTCTCAATTTGCACCTATGTACTAGTTTTTATTAATACAATACGAACTTTTTTTCACACTAAAAAATAATATAATCTCCAAAAAATATTCTAGAATTCTAAGAAGTATACACAAATCAAAGGCTAAGATTTATTTTCAAAATAATTTTATCCTTTTTTTTCTCTTTTAGTTAAATTCATTGATTAAAAACAATGTCATATAAACAAGTGTCGTATGAAATGAGTTATGGTTTTACGTTGTACCATGGTATTGACCCATAATATTGCAACAAAAACTATTTAGAGATCAAGAATCTCCATGATAAAGCCCTGTTGAATCTCCATGGTTAAAAATCTTGTTACATGTTT
>APFE030223073.1:41026-70038 GCA_000404065.3 Pinus taeda
TATTTGTTCCGGATGCGGGTGCCCAGCAGAGATAGTAAGGTGGCGACAGAACGGGACGGCAAGTGGCCATACCATATGGCCCTCCGTAATCTGGCACATCAGTCAAAAAAATGCATTAACACTAGCCATAAATGGCATTTAAGTTGGCATCGTCTTCAACCAGCCTGCAACTACCCACCTCGGCTCCACGCAAAGACGACCTCTAGTGATAAACATACCACTGCCCTTGTCTCTTATCCCCTGCCTCTGCAATGTCTAAGCCCTCAGGCAGCTGTAGCACCTAGCTCTCGCACTGTTACGGGGAGGCGCTGCAGTATCCTTTGTTGCATTAATTTAGGCTTGGGAACTCACTTCACTCAAAGCCTAGCTTGCCATTTCGTCTTCCACTCGGCCTTTATAGCTAATGCCTCCTCTGAGCCACCCGCTAATCCTACTGAGCCTTCTCATCACATTGAGCCTAATCCTGGCAGGAATTCCCATACACCTAGTGTCAACATGCCGAGAACACGACATCGAATGCGTAATCGTAGGGGTGGAAGTAGAGGAAGATTGACTTGGCCCCCTCATTCTCCGGCCTCTGAAACCACATCCTCTTTGGCTCAGCAAACTACAGGTTGCTACCCAAACACTTGTAGTGGAAGATGCTGCTCACAACCTCACCGCCTCCATCTGATGCCCCCTGCTTCGCCTCCTAGTGGCATTCCTTCCAATCTACAACCGCCTCTCCATTCTACCCAATTCATCTTTCATTCCTCCATGAACAGGCCCATCATTATTGCGACCATCTCCATAAGCTTTCACGAGAAGGGGCAAGCTATTGAGGGTGGATGCCATTCTAGAACACGCTAGCAAGAGTTGTGGGGAGCTCCCATTCCATCACCTATAATGAGGAGGAGCAAGCCACTAAACGTGGTGTCCACACCCGAGCAGAACTAGCCATGGTCCAAAAGAGCACTCACAGTGCAGGGACGAAGCAAACTGGGAAGGAGACGGACCAGGACCAACATGACAATGAAGACATGGATCCTTACCACTGTTTTATCGAGGAGGAACAACCAGCGCAACATGCAGACAACACGGAGGCTTCAAAGCAGGAAGGTGTCGACATGGAGGCTTACAGATGCTTCGTTGTTGAGGAACACCCGTCGTCTTTGCCATAGACCTGATCGGCCACACAACCTACCATGTGTCTGCTATTCTCAGGTTTTGGGAATTTTTCTCTCTGGTTTCTTTTACGGGGCTTTCGGAAAAACTGCTAGTATTTGGTTACTTGGTTGTTCTTTGTTTCTCCTTGAAAAAATGATAAAAAACTATGTGTAATTGTTGGCTTCCCCTGCGTGGACATCAAGATAATATTGGTAATATTATTTTGATTTGGACTGGTTTCCCATTATGGGCAGTCCAGACTCTGTTTTTGTTGTTTTTGCCCAACACTTAGGCATGGATATGCACAAGCTAAAGCCTCAGTGTACTATATTTTTCAATAATAAAATTAGCTTAATTTAAAAAAATAAAAAATTAATTTTAATATTTGTTTATCTACTTTAGTTTAGGTGGTTGGAAAAAATATATTTTTTTTTGTTTGATAAGTGAGATTACTCGCAGGTTTAGTTTAGGTGGTTGGAAAAAATATTGTTTTTACTTTTTTGGTTTGATAAGTGAGATTACCTACAAGTTTTGAATTGGTGACCTTAACATCAAGGAGTGCTTTAACAATACACCTAATAACTATTTATTCAAAGCTTCCCAAGTTAGCTCGCAGAGGTTTGGTCTCGTGGCCAGCGGACGATCTGTTAAGTCGTTTGTGCCGCTGTACAGGTCACGAGTTCGAGTCTCGTCTTACTTGAGGGTCGTTCTTGCTGGTTGGGTAGTTCCTCCTAGAGGTTATAGTGGCATCTGGTGGGATTTGACATGTAACACGAGTACGATACCACCATCGTTGTTGATTCCACTAGTAAAAAAAAATAAAATAAAGCTTCCCGGGTTTAAGAAAAAATGGACATGGGATAAATTTTGGTCCACTTTAATCCTATTTGGGTGCAACTACACATTTGACCACTACCTCAAGGTGCCCCTATAACTTTTAGGTTAGGAGTGTTGTGCCCTTATAGCTTTTAGGTTAGGAGTGTTGCGCCCCTATAACTTTTAGGTTAGGAGTGCCTAAGTATCAGTACACCCAATTACTGTTTATTCAAAACCTCCTAAAGAAAAGGACACGGGGGTGTGCTTTGATCCACTTATGTGTGCACAGGTCATGAAACTATTTTTAATATCGCTTCTTTGGGTGCAATCACACATTCAACCACTACCTCAAGGTGTCCCTATAACTTTTAGGTTACATCCTCATAGGAATCGAACATTTCCTAATCACTTTCCACCATTGGATCCAACCCCTTTGGGCTTTTAAGTTGAAGGACATGGGGGTGGGATTTGATACACTTATGTGTGCATGGGTCATGAGGCCATTTAATCATTTTTTTTTAAATGGAAAGACAAAGGGGTGGGCTTTGATCCACCTATGTGTGCATGGGTCATGACGTCATTTAATAATCACTAAGTGTGCAACCATGTGTCCTATGGCTTTAGGTTAAGCTCTCATTGGAATTGAACATTTATCAATAGGAACTTCTCACTCTTGGCCATTGGATCCAACCTTTTGGACACTGAGAAAAATTTTGGAGTATTTCTTATAATAAAGTCAAAATTTATTGTTTAATTAAAATAGATCTCTATAATCCCCTGATGGGGGTGACTGACATGCATTAGAGGGGGTCTTGGGATCCCCACCCTTAGCCAACTATGCGCCATGCATGGTTTAATGTGAAATGATGGGGGGAACTCTGCCCCACAATGGAAGTCTCGAGAGAGAGGAGGGTTTTATTATTTGCTCTAGAGGAGGAAGGTCTCAATTTGTTTATGGTAGGTGATGAGAAAGAATGGTGAGTGGAAGGGCGACGGTTATGTTTACTGGTCAAGTCTTCATTGAAAGATGAAAGGATGGGGTGGTAAGCTTACAATTGTTGCTATCAATCTACGAGTTTGGTTTTGTGTTCAAGAATTTGTTTGGGATCCAAGTGAGCCAGATGAAAAGGAGTTTGTGCGAGTAAATGTTTGCTTCTTCTATGGACTTTGGTGTCTTCACCTATCTTCTCCTCTCCTTCTATATTAGTGCATTTTTTCAACAGGAAAGTTTGGGTAACACTCTATCACCTAGACTGGTGTTTGTGGGCTATATCTGATTTTTGCTTTGCTGTTATTATTTGGGCTATTAGTCAAGGGGGATGATGGCTTTGTAGGGCCAAGCCAGTCGGCCGCAAGGTTAGGAAGTATGTGCTCCGTGTGAGTTGTCATGGGTGTTACTGAGGTGGGGAAGTAGTTGGTGTTATTTGCCTGGTGTTTATGCCCATTGTGAGAATAACTCTGTGCCTTCAACGTTTCAATTTTGAGCTCCTGTATCTTGCTCTCACGACAATAGTCCCAATTGGTTTAGGGGTTGAGGTGGATTGGGGTCTCGGGAGGAAGAGTAATCTAACCTGTGTGTGGTATGAAAGTTGGAGTGTCAAGCTCGAAGGTCCCCTGCAGCTTGAGAGGCCCCCATTCTGAATTGCGGGAAGTATACTATTTGGTCTTCAAGGTTATGTGTTTTTGAGGGGTTGAATTATCTTTGTTGCATTGGGTGGTTTGGGGTGGTTTCGTATTGGTTGGGCAATACTCACTTTCTGAATCCCAGAAGTTGTGTAGTTTCATGGTGGGTCGAGGGGACTATGTTGGATAGTGGTGAGCTTCAATGCCTACAATAGTGTGGTTTTGTTTTGCTTGCAAGTATGCAGAGACATCGAGGAAGATTGCCGAGGGGGTGGACACTGAGGTCATATTGATAATAGAGGTGGCAGAGCCTCATCCTCCAGTGACACACATTCAACTAGCTTGGATAGGGAGGAGGAGCTAGCTCAAAACCCCATGTTGCCTCTCGGTTGTGTTGTTCAGGCCACCTCTTTGGACTCCATCATTGAGCAATTGAGAAGGATCTAGGCCAACCTAGACATCCTCCGTGACCATAGGTACAAGGACCATAATGAAAACGTGGCTTACTAGAATGACATATAGTTCACTCAAGAGGAAATCCCAGAATAATTAGCAAACGCCCGTCGAAGCCAATGCAAAATACATGAACGTTTGCATGAGATCGAAGCTCGACTGAAGCATATTGAATTTCATCAGCATGAGCAACATGAAAAAAGGGAGCATCTAGCTCATGCAAATATGCACCCATTGCATCTGCCACCCTGAAATGAATTGATAGGATGTGTTTTAATTTGTCAGTTTTTGGGCTTGTATGGTGTAAGGTCCTCCGAAAATAAGGTGCAAATTGTTAAATCTACTGCTTTATATTCCAATGCTCCTCGCCATATGTATGTACTTGTTTTACCCTAATAATATAAAATCAATAAATAAATATATATATATATATATATATAATAATATATAATATATTATATATATAATAATATAAATTATTTATGGAAAATATAAAAATTTAATAATTAAATTATATATGTATATATATATAGTTGTTTACAAGAAAATAATTCATTTGGGACCATTGCATATGTTGGCTTACACACCAGGCATGTCCTATCAATTCACAGTTGAAACAACGACAACATTATTTCTCTTACATCAATTGTCCTTTCAAGCTTTTATGCCAACTTGGAATTGGGGAATAAGTTTGGTCTAACGTGTATAATGTGCCCCCAATAAAATAGTCACCAATACATTGGTTTGACCATGTATTAACATCAAAATATAATAATCCATGCATGGTACACTTAAGAATTTATCATACAACTAAGGTTGAACACTTCATCTAATTGACTCTTGGTATTTCATGTTTAACTATGTATTAATATCAAAAGCTAACAATCCATGCATGGTACACTTCAAGAATTTACCTTAAAACTAAGGTTGAACGCTTCATCTACTTGACTCTTGGTATTTCATACCTAAATTTAGGCTTTTTAACGTTTATGTAGTTGATGATTTATATAAATTGTAATTTTTAATGTTCAAAATATTTAACATCACGAATGATTTTTTCTTAATTTATAAATTGATATTATGTTTTTAAATTTAGTGTAAGGATAAACGAGTTTATTAAGTTGATATTTCTTCTTTAGAATGGTTATATTAAAAGAGGCAGTGATTTTTTTCTTCTTCATTTTAATGCCTTATTTTATTGAGTCTTATATCATTTTATCCCATGTCTCTTTTATTTATGTGGGGAATTTTACTCTTTTATCTATGTTGGGAATTTTATAGGTGCATTTTGTTATTGGTTTATCTAGTTAAATAATGTTTATATACTTCTCTATGTTTCTTTTTGCTCTTAATTTTATTAGAATGAAATAAAATACTTGTAAATTGTAATAAATAAGTGTTTTGAATTATTTTTAGATTATTTTGGATTTAAAGGGCATAATGTTTGATTTCATTGGCATCATTTTTATCAAATTGGTAATATGCTACTTAATTATTTAAGAACTCTATTTAGTTTTTACACTTTTGTAGTTCATTGATTCTACCTTCAATGTTACTTATTTGGCTTAAGCAAAGGCTATTTTTCTCTATCAATGGCTAGAAAATATATATCTTTGACATCCACCACAATAACTTGTGTAGTTATTACCAACTCTTTATCCACTATAAGCCTTATTTACTATGAGTCTCTTACAATTCATTTTCATTTCCTATTAAAGATTAAAGTTCCCAATCTTACCACTCCATTGATTGGCATTGAGAGAGGTATATCCTTATCTATGACAAGTGTATTTGTTGGCATATAAAACATGCTTCCAGAAGTGTGTATGTTTTATTCAAGTGATTCTTCCTCTATTACCTTTGTTTGCTCCTTATCCTACTCATCTTTCTTTTTCCTTTCCTTCTCCTATTTATATTCCCTCTCATCTTCTTTAGGTTCTCCTTTTTTCTTTTTGTCTTCTTCTTTTTGCTACTACATGGCTTCTCCAACCTCTTTCTTTTTCTTTTCTTCACCCTCTCTTTATTTTATCAACTACTTCCAATTCTATTTTCTTTATTTTCCCTTAACTATTTTCTTGTCTTATTCTAATTCTACGATTCATTCCCTCTCAACTTATACTTTTGTTGTAGTTCTCTCTACACTCAATCTCTCTATTGTTTGGGCCTTCTCTTCTTTTTCTTTTGTTTCTACTTCCATGATTCCTTTCTTCTTTTTTTCATATTCTTCAACCATTTTCCTTTGTATGGAATGCATTTATATAGGCAACTTATCCCTGCCTTCTTTATTTCTCTTTCTTATTGTGTTATCTATTATTATAATTAGTCTTGTACTCCGTCATATTTCAAGTATCTCCCTTCACTTATTCAACCTCATCCTTGTCATGATTTTAGAAGAATATTATACCCACATAAGTGTGATGTTTGTTTATCACACTTTGTAGGTTGTGCATTTGAAATATTTCCTTGCAGATTTATAGTTTTTCATTTGTTTTCCTTTTGACCTTTCCAACACAAAATTTGTTAACCTAAATAGGCTAACGTATATTGGATATTGATAGAATAATTTATTTTGATGCTAAGCCATGAAGAGATATCTAATAATCAATTTTCAGGTCATTGTTTGTCAGATGTGTGCATTAGAAGAGTATCAGGGGCCTTGATTGCTTTTATAAATTCTAATGCATTTAGAGTTTTCATATAAGTACCAATCACTAATGACATGCAATATTTGTATTACGTCTTCTAGTAGTTTTGAATATTTCTTGCCAAAGATCAATTCATACAAGGGGCTACAAAGTAGTCACAAATCTATGTGTAATAAGGTGTCTATTTGTTTTCCTAAATGATTTGACAAGAGATGTGGATTGGAAGAAAATTTCACGTCCATGACCACTCCATCCCAAGGAATACATTATAAGTATAGGGAATATCCAAAAGATAAGAGATCATGTACAACAAACCTTGAGAATTGAATGTTAATAATTTGGCTCAACCAATTACTTCTATTAGTGTATATAGTAGGATGGTAGCTTGATTTATATTTTTTTCCTCATTGATAACAATGCAAATGAAAGGTACCCAAGATTCTAGTGATTAGAATCTTTCAATCCATATATAGTTTCGTATAAGCCATGTTGCATACATGATGGAAGCTTTAATATTCATGGGTGGGTTCATCTTGGAAACTTTTACTTTGAAAGTCATGTCTTCTTTATACAAGTCATGAATGATTTCATAATAATATTTTGTATGGGAAAATACTCTTATCTAATGATTAGTCAACAACCATTCTAGCCATGGGAATTTGTAACACACTTTAAATCATTAAATATGAAAGAGGTTATGCATCTACCTTAAGGATTCATGATCTTCTTGGTATCAACATTGGTGTGATTAATGATAAGATATTTAACTTTCACGTATGATCGGGTGATCAAATTTATGCTTAAAAATGAAAGTCACAAGAACTTGTTGCAACCAATGCCAAAGCGAATTGTCCTTCATTATGAATCCAACGATGTTCATTTTACCTCAATCCGACACCGGGAGCTCAAGTTATAGCCTGCTGACCGTTTTCCCAAACAGACAAAAAATGGCAAAATTTGGGTTTTGACTATGTTTTCTGGGTTTTTGAGGACCAGTGACAGGTTTCCACTTGGCCTCTCTCCATTGGTGGATAGTTTGTATTGGGTGGACCAATAACAAGGAGCCACATGGGCCAATGGGAGGCAACACGTGGCCTCCCCACTGTTATAAAATTATATATTACAGAGCAATGGAACACATAAAATATTGCAAAAACATAAACAAAGAAAATGCATAAAACAAGAGAGACACAGATATACGTGGTTCACCCAATTTGGGCTACATCCAAGGAGAAATAGCCAATCCTTCCTTTATATTATCCATCAAAATGAAGAGATACAACCTATAACAGATCTGTTGTAATTCCCTCTTTGCTCTCACATAATATCCTCTTTCTTTCTCACTCAGAATACAGATCTACATAGCCGCAATAAAAGTCCCTCATATATAGCGATGGGTTGCCTTCTAGGGGAAAAAAACCCTAAATTAACCATAACTTCTACCATCCAATTTCCGCCTAATGAACGACCTAGATTGACTATGAAATTACAATATTTTACAAGGCAATTTTACATCTATTTTTAGTTGTCACCCTCCTTGGACCCCCTTGGCGGCATACATAAACGGGCGATGTTGCTGCCACATTACGAAATGGGGTCCAATGTGGCGATACCTTTGAATAAAGAAGATAATCAGGCTCACATCCAACACCCACACATGTCAAAATTTTATATGGTTCGAACAGCAACCCACGAGAGTCGAACTCCTGACCTCCCACCGAACAACAATAGGCCCACACCAATGCTCCACAGGTATTACTTGTTATACTATGGGCGAAATATCTTATTTAAATGTTGCATAATTCACATATGGGGGAAGGGGTCAGGCTAAGCCCTAGCCCCTGGCCACCCCAATGCCACGTCACTAGAGGTGGGGGGAGGGGTGGGGCAAGGGGCTAGGCATTAGACCAGCCCACGGTCACGGTCCAAGCCACAACACACATCAGAGCCAGCGCCAACAACCAGAGGCAGAAAGTTGGAGACCAATCCCGAGTCGTATGACCCTTTATGTGACCAAGTGCACGAAGCGCAAAGGGGGCCAGCCCCTAAGGGCCTATCCCTAAGGTACATGAACCACAATGTGACCCAACAATGAAGGAAAAGGGGCCTGGTGGGAAGGGCAGGAGATTAGCCTAGCCCTTGGCCTAGTGGCCCATATGTCCACATTTTTTGGCCCTAAGGTATTAGAGGGCGAATTAATGGTGCAATAAATTGCACCTGTGGAGGGAGAATTTGTCACTCAGTTAGTGATTTTCAGGGTGGAATTGTAGGATCATTAGCCAAAAGGGTGAAATTGTAGGATGGTTAATAGTCAAGTTCATGGATGAGCTTGGAGTTCATAACTTTTTGAGTTTTTCTCCAATTTGAGCTCATAAAGAGGCTACTTGGAGGTTTTTGGATGCTATGAATCCATTGGTGACCTCCTTTTATGTTTTGAGAACATCTAAATGGCCTTTTTTTAGGTTAGAGGCTAAGGTATGTATGGATCAAACAAGGATTGGTAGAATTTTTTGAGGGTGTTGAGCATGAAGAAGACGTTGTATGGGTTTATTCACCTTCTTAATTCATTTGTAAATTGTTTGTAAATACTTGTTTTCATTATCTATTTAAGTACTTTTGTAAATTGAACATAATTGTCACTATTTTCAACAAGTAGATGTTTTCATTAATGTATGTATTGAATTTTTATAGCTCCAATGTTCAAGGAATTTTTAGTGAATGTACAAAGTTTTCCATTCAAGTTTGTCTACAAATTGTCACATGTTCACTGATACAAGTATTCAAGATGAAACTTGTGTGAGTCATGTCTTTGTTTTCAAGATTGTATACAATGACTGCTTGTAGAGAAGGCCGATATTGTCAATTGAGAATTTTGCAATTCAGATTGAGTTTTAGGGTATTTTTGAGTTGCGACCTCTTTATATGAACTAGGGAAGTAAACTTTTGGAGTCCAAAAGTTCCTAGGGGGAGGTGTGATCAGGTTATCAAATTTATGCTCGAAAATGAAAGTGCCCGGAACGTGTTGCTACCAGTGCTAAATCGAAATGTCTGTCATTCTGATTCCAACATCGTTAGTTTTACCTCAATTTGACACCAGGAGCTCAAGTTATAGCCCGTTGACCATTTTCCCAAACAGACAAAAAATGACAAATTTTGGTTTTTGAATGTGCTTTTTGGGTTTTTTAGGACCAGTGATAGGTTGCCACTTGGCCTCTCTCCATTGGTTAAAAATTCATAGGCTTTCCATTGGTAGATGGTGTGTATTAGGTGGATCAATAGCAGGGAGCCACATGGGCCAATGGGATGCAGTCACGTGGCCTCCCCACACAAGTCAAAATTTTATATGGGTCGAACAACCACCCCACGGGTGTCAAACTAATGACCTCCCAATGAACAATAACATCCCTGTACCAATGTGTCATAGGTATTACTTGTTAAACTATGTGTGAAATATCTTATTTAAATGTTGCATAATGTGCATATGGGGGAGGGGGTGGGGCTAAGCCCTAGCCATCAAAACCACATAAATATAGTTGGGGGGGCCAAGGGGCTAGGCCTTAGAACAACCCACGACCATGGCCCAAGCCGCAACACATGTTAGAGCCAAAACCAACGGCCAGAGGCAAAAAGTTAGGGCTAACCCCAAGGCACATGCACCACAATGTGACTCAACGATGAAGGAAAAGGGGCCCGGCGGGAAGGGCGGCTGGTTAGCCCAACCCTTGGCCCATATATCCACATTTTTCGACCCTAAGGCGTTAGAGGGCGAATTAATGGTCCAAAAAATTACATCTGTGGAGGGTGAATTTGTTGCTTAGTTAGCGATTTTTCATGGTGAAATTGTAGGATCTTTAGATAGAAGGGAGAAATTGTAGGATGGTTAACAATAAATTCATGGATGAGCTTGAAGCTCATAATTTTTTGGATTTTTTCACCAATTTAAGCTCATAAAGAGGCTACATAGGGGTTTTTGGATGCTTTGAATCCATTGGTGACCTCTGTTTTATTTTTTGAGCACATCTAAGTGACCTTTTTGCAGTTTGGAGGCTAAGGGATGTATGGATCAAACAAGGATTGGTAGCATTTTCTGAGGGTGTTGAGTAGGAACAAGACCTTGTAGGGGTTTCTTCGCCTTCATAATTATTTTGCAGCAACTGAAACTTGCAAGGTTCAACTCTTGGACATTTTACTCTCTATGTCAAGATGAGGGAAGCTTGGATTATGTCCTTCTTTTTGCATGTATGCTCTTTTTCAGATGAGCTATAGGGTATTTGTAGAAGACTCCTTGTATTGTTGTAGTTTACATGGTGATTGCAGGTTTTCATGTTGTTTTTATGTGAGATTTCTCTAAAGGGGAATGATGAGGCTCATCAATGGGTAAATTATATGGACCTTAATACAACTCTTTAGCTTACGAAAATCAACTTTTCTCATAATTCTTTACATGTTTTGTTATATTTTTCTTAATGAGAAGGGTAGACATGAGATGTCATGTCTAGTGGTCTAATGTGCATTAATTGCAGGATTTGGTGAAAATTTTGGCTAATTAAAGTGCAGGAAATCGAAGGAGACAGGCAAGAGGGATTTTAGGAGATGGAATCTCCCTCCTTAACTCCTCACTCACTCAAAGATTCCTCCATTGAATCTCATCAGCTCAGAGTTGCAAGAAGCTGAGCCATTAAGATCATTGGCAGCCAAGCCAGTGATAGTTGAAGACTAGTTGATCTCGAGATTGAGAGCCAAGCCTCCCTAAATTTAAGGAAGTTGTTGGTAACTTCGCTTGTATAAATAAGAAGGTCTAGAGCCTCATTAGGATTGGATTTTTTTCTCATTGTAGCCAAGAAGAATTTTTGAGTTGAAAATTTGTGACTGATCACTCTTGTGTATTTTTGATACTTTAATGAAAATGGGAAGAATTCCCTTGATCTAGCACTGAGTTGACTCAGAGGGCTGAAGCTCTTGGGTTAGGGCCCAACCCTAGCAGCAGAGGTTCCTCTTTTTGTAGATGTGTGCTTAGATTACATTCATAGTTAGCTGCTAAACTGATTTTGGTGTTGTTAGTTTGCAAATGTTGGTATGATTAATTAGTTTGCTTCCACTTGTGGATAGTTAGAACAATGGCATCACAGTGACATAAGACATTTCAGAAAAGTTGGTGATAGTGGTTTTCACCTCATCTCTCTCTCTCTTTTGGGATCATGACTTGAGGGACACTTTCATACAACCCAAAAATAGAATTCTTGCTTTGTTGCATAATCTAGGGTTTCTTGATGAGTAGTTCATTATCTTTAGGTTTCCCAAGATAAGTTGCAATTGTCATTCATGATCTCTTAGGTCTTGTATTGATTTGAAATCACTTCCATTCATGCACTTATCCATTAGATGGTAATAAATCTATTTTCTTCCATTTAATAAATCTTTCCTATGTATAGATGAATTTGTGTATAGATGCAGACAAGAATGTGTGTTGTTGCAGGAACTTCTACATTGCAAGGAGACCTCATCTCATTTGCCTCATCCAAGATTTATCCACCCATGTCGCCAAAATCCACTAAAATCTCAATCAGAATTCTTGTTTTATAAGCGAAAATCACCATTTTCATTGAGCAAATCCAACCATCTTGAAGCACCTGATTGAGCTCTGGATAGTGTCCACCCCCTCCATGCCTTATGCCCCCATTCTATACCTTTCCCAAGCTTCATTCCACCTTCTAAACCACTTCCTAAGTTTTCAGCCTCTGTAGTAAAATAGGGGATCCTATAGGAGAACTAGGACATCCTATAGTTTTCTTGTAGGAAATCATGTAGCAGCCCGTTTTGAGCCCAAATTTAGCAAAATCATCACTAAATCTGGGGTTACGCCTCTACTTGACCTCCATACCATTAAGCCCATTCTAACCCTCTTCCTCCATACCTGTCTCCCCTGCCAAAGAACAAGTGAAGATTATCATTTACATTCATAAAACGAAAAGATAAAGAAAAATAGTTCTTTTATTTCTTAATTAGTACATGCATGTAGCAATTGATATTCCCTAGATTAGATTCCATGCTCAGTAGTTTGAATCATCACATGTGATAAATACAGTTAAGCTAGGGTTCTTTTTCAAGCAAAATGTGTCAATGAGTAGATAAAAGATTTCATGTTACTTTACAAGCATCTTCCAATTTAGTCTTTCATTCTTTATAATAGGCAACATTTCTGTTTCTTTCATTTAGGATAATTTTCCCTTCTCCAATTGGTAGTCATAATTCTTCTAGTCAATAGAATACTAGTTTGAGAAACCCTAGTGGTCTATTGCCCTAGTTGAACAGTGACAAGAGTAGACCATTACATCTATTTGCGTATACAACACTGTCACCTCCAAGCTTGTACGAACCTCAGATTGATGAAGTAAAGTTGGTAGCCCCAGGAGTTGCAACATTCTTGTTGCAATACTGGCGCTCATCAGAGAAAATTTCCTTAAAAGGGAAATAGCCACATGCTCATCATCATACTTTATGTACTTCAATTTTACATTGAAATATGAGTGGTCTAGTCATGTTGACAAACCCAGAGATGTAGCCCAGGAGGGGTGAACTCCGTCATCAAACCTTGTGTTGATATTCTCTATGATTACATAAACTATATGCGTTATGTTCATTATGATTAACTTGCACATGAGAACTAATTCATGCCTGAAAGGACACTAAACAAACATGTTTCTTATGAAGACCCATTTGCATGCTTGCAAAGTGCTAACATGGTGCTAATATTTTTTGTTTCATTTAATTTTGGAAAGAGAGGTAGAAATCACCTATTCCACTTTCAGATCAACGTATGAATAAAATTCAAAAAGGAATTGGAGTAAAAAGTAATTCCAATGTGCCTCAATGGGTGTATCAAGCCAAAAATCAAGGAAAAATGAGAGAACATTTAAAATATGTAAGATGTGACTATTAAGAGAAATTTGAAAAACTTGTGAAATAACTTTTAGAAGTTGTTGATATGACTATTGAAAAATAACTTGTGATTTTTTTTTAATATCATTAAAGTCTCAAATTGTGTCAATAGGCATATTGTGGAGTTAATAAAATAAAAGCGAAGAATTGGTTTAAAACTACGTGGATGATTTCATTAAGCACGATGTTAGGAGGCAAGCAAATTTGAATGTTACTATAATGGAGTCATTGGGCTACAATCAAACATAAATGAAACTAAAGGTCTAAAATCAAGGACGCAAAAAAATATAAAAAGGAGAAAAAAAATGAACAAAAGGAAAAAAGGAAAAAAATAAACAAGGATGTCTTCACTTTACGAATTGACCCTCAAGGAAATAAATGCATCAAAAATAAAAATGTAACCAATCTTTTCAATTAGAATAAGAGTTAGAATGAAATGATACATGCTCATAAGTTTTCCAACACAAGCTTGTTGAGGCTTATGATATATCTATTATAACCACAATTGATAATACGATTGATTATTTTTTAAATCATATTCTTAAATATTTTCTTTCAGATTCATGTGCCTCGGTACTACTTTCATGTGCATTTTTTTAATATAATGCATAAAAAAACAAAATTCTTTTATTTTTTTGCTTTGAATAGGGGACATATTTTCCCTCAAACACATTGTCAAAATCTAGTCATATCTACTAAGATGGTGTTGTATCAAAGGTGAAAGAATTGTTGCTACTAAAACATGTCGACTTTAAGGTAGGATGGGAAAAAATCATTGCAAATTTGAATAGATGGTGAAAATTTTCCATCATTGTATGATTAAGCTATACTTCAACTCACATCATAATCATTATTATTATGAAGTAGAAAATCACTCTTTGTATTCTAAAAAAGGGAACCCAAGTACAAGTCACATTCTCCATGCCTCAAGGCACATGTCCCTATGGGGTTTGAAAAAGAGTCTCAACAATGTACCATTTTTGTGTCTTATTAATAAGTTTGGTTGTTTTATAGATAAACTTTTCTAATTATAGAAATCACAATTCTATGAGGATCCAAATATTTTTTTTTTGTTGAAAAGTGGGCAACAAGAAATGCTAAATTTAGAATGTGCTAAAAATAGCATGTCTAAAAATAACATGTCTAAAAATAGCAATTTGGCCAGTGAGGTCATTGGCCACCTTGGGAGAGAGGTGAAACTGCTAAAAACAGAAAGTTCTAAAAATAGCATTTCTGGGTCCCTTCCTATTTATAGCAATCCCTAGTCTATCTATAGGAAGTAAAATTAATCTTGGTCTTAATAGCAGTTGGAAATATTAATCAATTAATTCAATTGAGTTAATTAGTTAAGGAAATTGGAATTTCAAGTCTTTGTGAGCATGCACATGAGTTGTCCCACTGATTGAGGAATTTATCCTTAATTTCCTCCACTGATTGAGGGAATAAGTATGAGTTCTATAATGAGAGAATTAGTTGAATTAGTTCTAACTAGTCAAGTCCAGTTATATTATTTTAACAAGTTGTTAAAATAATAAAATATAGTTTGTTAATGCTTGCATGCATGTGACAACTATTATTTTAGATAACTGAGGTTCACTCATGGATAACTATTGCATGTCAGTTCTGTCAGAGACCTAGTTGAGATCAGATGAGGGACAGTGTACTATTAGATGCTTGGATCTTCCCATGGAATATTCCTTGCATGCATGATGAACTAGTGTCCTCAAGGATTGCGTAGTTAGACCTATGGTTGACAGCAAGTATGATTTGGGGACAATGCTCATATGTTATGAATTGGATGTCAATCAGCGCAAGGAAATAGGGGATTAATGGATGGTTGCTTACATATTGAGGCACAATGAGTCTATCATCTTCATCTTTTTATTGTAGGAAGTACAGGATAGGTCTTGAGCTGATATTTTTTGTAAACAGAAGAGGATTTCCACTTAATTGAAAATACAGTGTTGGGGGTTTTATGCTGGTGCTTTCCCCAATGATATATCTGTGTTATGTGTGATTATTTCTCTTGATCAGTTATATGTGTTTATGGTTGATGTTGCTCATGGAATCAATTTTGCTTCCGCTTAATGTTTTGTAGAAGTAGATCATGTGTTTTGCTTTAGTAGATTGCATTACCATTTTGATCTACAAGTGAAATTTCTACATGGTATCGGAGCACAGTTCATCAAGCAAGGAACAATATACAAGCAAGAGAAAGAAATTTGAAGTTTATTATTCGGGATATAGATATCTAGTTCTCATCGCAGTTCGGATTTCATCCAGATGGCCTTCACTGGGTTGAGGCTTGAGTATGCCCTTGATGGAAGCTCAAACTACATAGCTTGGAAGGATCACATGGAGGCAATATTGAAAGATAATGGCATTAAGGACTTCATTGATCAAGATGTCCCCAAGCCTACTGATGCTACTCAAGCTGCAGACTGGAAGAAGAACGTGGCTAGAGCTAGGAGAATCAACCTAGAGGGAGTTCGAGATCACATAGTCTCGAGCCTCCATGGGAAGGAGACTCCGTTTGCAATGTGGAAAACATTGAAAGATTTATATCAGAGTAGCAGTGATCAGAGGAAGCTGGCACTGAAGGACAATCTTCGAAAGATCAAGTGTGAGAAGGGCGATACGATCACTACATTCCTAAACAAGCTCACCAACTGCAAAGATGAGCTTGCAAGCGTAGGGATCACTACTGCTGATGATGATATGGTGAGTCTAGCACTCCTTGGCATTCCTAAGTGCTGGCATAACTACCAGGACTCAGTGAATGGAAGGGACAAACTGCCAGATTGGGAACGAATGTGGTCAGATTTGATGCAGGAGGAGATCAGACAGAACACCAGAGATGGAGCTTCTTTATCAAAGAATGATGATGAAGAGAACTTGGATTTAGCATCTAAAGCTAAGAAAGGGAAAGGGAAGGCATCCCAATCCAAGTCTTTTCAAGGAGGGAAGAAGTTTGACAAGTCGAATGTGAGATGCTTTCATTGTCATGAGTTGGGTCACTGTGCTACTAGTTGCCCAAAGAGGAAGAAGTCCAAGAAAGGTTCCTGCAAGGAATCTGATGGTGATGCTCTAGCTTCACAATTTGAGATGGATTTCTCACTTATTGCATGCATGGTTTCATCCAGCATGGGATGTGTTTGGTACTTGGACGGTGGAGCTTCATTCCACATGTCAAGTGACAAGACTATTTTCAACACTTTGGAGGAGAAGGATCTCCAGATACAGATCGAGATGGGCGATGACGGGAAGTACCGTGTCTCAGGTGAAGGTACAGTTGTGTTTCAGAGGGAGCATGGTTCTCTCCTCTCTCTTTCTAATGTTATGTATGTACCAGGGCAGAAAAATAATCTTGTGTCTATTGCTATGCTTGAGGATAAAGGCTATGATGTAGCCTTTAGTTTGGGAAAGGTTTTCCTAAGGCATATCAGCACTGGACAGACCAAACAGATAGGGATTTGAGTTAAGAATTTCTATAAGTTACAGGTAGAAGATTGTGCTGCTTTAAGTTCCAAAGCAAACTCAGGTGATGCATGGCTAAGATATTGGTGAGTTATGGCATAGGAGATTGGGCCACTTGCATCATGGGGCCTTGAAGATCATGCATCAAATTTCTACTGGATTACCCAAGTGCAAGCTGGAGCAAGTGAGCACATGCAAAGGTTGTACTTTGGGTAAGTATGCAAAATCTTCTTTTCATGATCGGGATGGTAAAGCAAGAGCAGTTCTGGAGCAAGTTCATTTAGATGTATGCGGGCCCTTATCTACAGCCTCCATCAGAAAGCAAATGTATTATGTTATTTTTGTTGATGATTTTTCTTGTAGATGTTGGATCTACTTCATGCAAAAGAAGGATCAAACCTTCTTGAAGTTTTGTGAGTTCAAAGCTTTGGCAGAGAAAGAATCAGGGATGAAAATAAAGGCCTTCCGAAGTGATAATAGTGGAGAGTATATTTTCCAACAATTTAAGGACTTCTATGCTTCTGAAGGAATTAAATGGGAACTCACGACACCTCATAACCCACAACAAAATGGGGTGGCTGAAAGGAAGAATAGATCTATTGTGGGTGCAACTCGATCGATGTTGCATGACCAAGGCCTACCACTTCATCTGTGGGTTGAGGCATGCAATACAACAGTATATCTTCATAATAGAAGTCCTCATCATATTTTGGGGATGAAGACACCTATGGAGGCTTTTTCGGGGAAGAGATTAGATGTGAGTCACTTCCGCATCTTTGGATCACTAGTCTTTTGTCATGTGACCAAAGATGCTCGGAAGAAGCTAGACCCAAAAACTGAGTTGGGAATACTTGTGGGGTACACTGATACACCTCACAACTATCGTGTGTTTCTGCCTGCCAGTCAGAGGACCATAGTGTGCAGGGATCTGAAGTTCGATGAGCAGTGAGCCATGTGAGCATCACTTGAGAGGGAGCTCAAGTTGCATGGTGATGATGAGGAACTATTAGTTCCTAAGGAGGAGGAGCCTCTTGATGATGCAGAGTAGCCGCATGCAGAGATTCCAGTTGTGGAGATCACCACTATTGAAGAGTCTTCTAGAGAGGGGTGGAAACGATCACAGGAAGCTGACAGATTGATGTAGGATGCGAGAGAGAATGTGGGGCAGCTATCCTCTCAGTGCAGATAGAGGAGATCTCCCGATAGATACACTGGCTACATGGCCTTGGTTGGGGAGTGTGTAGCGACCAAGCCTTCTTCTTTTGAGGAGGCAGTACAATAGCTAGTTTGGGTGGATGCAATGGTAGAGGAGTATGATTCTATCATGTGAAACATTGTATGGGATGTTGTTCCTAGACCGGGGGACAAGTCAGTGGTTACTTCCTGATGGCTTTACAAGGTAAAGCAGGTAGCTGATGGTAGTATTGAGAAACACAAGGCAAGGTTTGTTGCCCGTTGTTTCTCACAAGTTGAGGGGATTGACTATGATGAGGCCTTTTCTCCTGTTGCAAGGTACTCATCGATTAGATAAATTCTAGCACTATCAACACAGATGGGTTGGCAGATCCATTAGAGGGATGTGAAGACAACATTCCTTAATGGGAAGATTGAGGAAGAGGTATACATAAAGCAGCCAGAGGGATTTGAGACCTTCGATCGTGAGTCACATGTGTGCCGGCTTAAGCGAGCATTATATGGGCTGAAGTAAGCACCCCGTGCTTGGTATACCAGGATCGACAGCTATTTCACCGGGCTGGGCTTCACCAAGAGTGAAGCGGATGCGAACCTATACCACATCATTGTAGATGGTAAGATATTGATTATTGTACTTTATGTCGGTGATCTAATTCTGACAAGTGCTGATCAATTGATCAAGTCTTGCAAGGAAGATCTTACAACAGAGTTTGAGATGAAGGACATGGGTCTTATGCACTACTTTCTAGGCATGGAGGTGTGGCAGAGAGATGGGGAAGTATTTGTGTCTCAGGGCAAGTATGCCAATGAGATACTAATGCGCTTCCACATGGAGATGTGCAAGCCCATGGAGACTCCTCTAGCAGGTAACTAGAGGAAGGAGGATGCTACTTTAGGTGAGGTAGTAGCTGCTACATTTTACAGGCAGCTTGTGGGTTCACTCATGTATTTAGTGACCACACGATTAGATTTGTGCTTTACAGTGAACCAGCTGAGTCAAGCTATGGTTCAACCAACCAAGTTATTTTGGAAGGCAGCAAAGCATGTGTTGAGATATCTCAGAGGCACTACAAAGTATGGATTATGGTACATGCAGACAGAGGGAGTGAAGCTCCAAGGCTTCACAGATGCAGATTAGGCAGGTAGTCCATCAGACATGAAGAGCACTTATGGAGGGATCTTCAACCTTGGGTTAGCTGCAGTTTCTTGGTATAGTCAGAAACAGAGATCAGTTGCACTTAGCACAACGGAGGTAGAGTACTTGGCAGCTAGTCAGGTTGCATGTGAGGCCATTTGGATGCGAAATATTCTAGTGGGATTGTTTGGTCAGATGATGGATCCTATAGTGATATATTGTGATAATCAGAGTTGCATTAAACTCTCTGAGAATCCAGTGTTTCATGACAGGTCCAAGCATATAGATATCCGCTATCATCATCTACGGGATTATGTGGTCAAGAGGATCATGATGTTGCACTACATTTCGACCGAGGAGTAGGATGCAGATATTTTGACAAAGGAATTATCAAAAGGCAAGTTTGAGTTCCAAAGAGACAGGATCGGGGTTGCTAATAATCCCTTTCTTGTTGAGAGGGAGTGTTGAAAAGTGGGCAACAAGAAATGCTAAATTTAATGTGCTAAAAATAGAATGTCTAAAAATAGCATGTCTAAAATAGTAGTTTGGCCAATGAGGTCATTGGCCACCTTCATTGGCCACCTTGGGAGAGAGGTGAAACTGCTAAAAATAGAAAGTTCTAAAAATAGCATTTATGGGTCCCTTCCTATTTATAACAGTCCCTAGTCTATCTATAGGAAGTAAAATTAGTCTTGGTCTTAACAACAGTTGGAAATATTAATTAATTAATTCAGTTGAGTTAATTAGTTAACAAAATTCGAATTTGAAGTCTTTGTGAGCATGCACATGAGTTGTCCCATTGATTGAGGAATTTATCCTTAATTTCCTCCACTGGTTGAGGGAATAAGTATGAGTTCTATGATGAGAGAATCAGTTGACTTAGTTCTAACTAGTCAAATCCAGTTAGATTATTTTAACAAGTTGTTAAAATAATAAAATATAGTTTGTTAATGCTTGCATGCATGTGACAACTATTATTTTAGATAGCTGAGGATTCACTCATGGATAACTGTTGCATGTCAGTTCTGTCAGAGACCCAATTGAGATTAGATGTGGGACAATGTACTATCAGATGCTTGGATCTTCCCATGGAATATTCCTTGCATGCATGAGGAACTAGTGTCCTCAAGGATTGCGTAGTTGGACCTATGGTTGACAGCAAGTATGATTTGGGGCCAATTTTCATATGTTATGAATTGAACCCCAATCAAAATTGCGAAAGGAAATAGGGGATTGATGGATGGTTGCCTACATATTGAGGCACAATGAGTCTATCATCTTCATCTTTTGATTTCAAGAAGTACAAGATAGGTCTTGAGTCGATATTTTTTGTAAACAGAAGAGGATTTCCACTTGATTGATAATACAATGTTGGGGGTTTTATGCTAGTGCTTTCCACAATGATAGATCTTTGTTATGGGTGATTATTTCTCTTGATCAGTTATATGTGTTTATGATTGATGTTGCTCATGAAATCGATTTTTCTTCCGCTTAATGTTTTGTAGAAGTAGATCATGTGTTTTTCTTTAGTACATTGCATTACGAGTTTGATCTACAGGTGAAATTTCTACATTTTTATGATGAGATCTTTCGTTTAGAAAGTCACTTTGAGATCCCTATACATGGTTTCTTACTCTCAAATGTGTTTAATGAACAATAACAATTGTTATTTTCACTAATCAAAGACTTATTATCCCAAGCCCCTAACCCACGACTAGAATCCATTCATATCTATTGAGTTTAGGTTGAATCAAGGCTAGAGTTAATGAAACTATCTCTTGTATGACACATCACTCATGAAATATTATGCTTTCAAGATTCATATATCTCACTTTCAAGTGCTATATATATAGACAACAATACCTATTTTTGTTGGAATTTGAGATTTATTTCCCTAAAGCACCCTCATAGTTTATTTGTATATATGGGATTAATATTTGAGATCAAAATTAATCAAACTATCACTCCTAAGACATGTCATTCTAAAACTAAAAACTCTCACCAACCCATTTTTTAAGAATTAACCCTTTATTTTATCTAAAAATCAATATAACATAGACCTCATACTTTCCATCACTACTTCACAATATGCTTTCAAATAGAAAGAATCTTTAAAACATTACAATTTTCAACCTTTTTAATTTAAATTTGACACATGCGTTTTTTTGTAATGTAACAATTTTCCATAAATTTAAATTACATTTTTTTTTGTCTAAAAATAAATTCAACACCTTAAACAAATGGTAAGACATTAAAATTATATTAACTCAACAACTTAAAATTATAATTCCAATAATTTTGTATTTGAATTTAAACAAAATATTCATAAAAAGTCTACCCAAAAACTCTACGAAATTGTATACTTAACTTATTTACTTTTAAATATACTAAATACTTACATAACACATAGTCTAAACACACGACATTTTTGCGAGGAAAGCAATGGGAATTCTGACACGATTTTGAAAAAAACTAGGGGAAATTTTTAGAAATCCAGGTTACAATTGTCAAACTTCAAGATTTTGGATGCCCCAAAGATTCTTGATGGTGTTGAATCCATTACCACCATAAAAGAAAGGATTCAAACACTCCTATAATGAGATTTCTAGAAAAACTTCTGCCAAGATTCAGGCAAAAAATTAACCATCTAGAAAAATTTGCAGCCTCGTTAGACAACACTCTTATATAACATATAGAGATAATCTATGTGTTCCATCTTTCCAACCGCATTACATATTTCCACTCCATTCAGGGACCTGCCCATAGCCATTGTTTTTAGCATGTGGGGAGCATCAATATATAAACGAGAATCAAATTAAATAAAAGAAAGGAAGTGAGGTTCTAATCTAGAAGAGCTCCTTGCATTAGTTAATTCAAGGTGCTAAAGAAAGAAAACAAGACGGGCCAAGAAGAGATATCTAATAATCAATTTGCATGCTATCTTTAGTTAAGTGTGTGCATTAGAAGAGTATTAGGGGCCTTGATTGCTTTATAAATTCTAATGCATTTGGAGTTTTCATATAAGTACCAATCACCAATGACCTGCAACATTTGTATTACTTCTTCTAGTAGTTTTGGTTATTTCTTACAAAAGATCAATTCATACAAGGGGCTATAAAGTAGTCACAAATCTATGTGTAATGAGGTGTGCATTTTTTTTCCTACAAGATTTAACGATAGATGTGAATTGGAAGAAAATTTCATGTCCATGACCACTCCATCCCAAGGAATACATTAGAGGTATATGGAATGTCCAAAAGACAAGAGGACAAGTAGAACAACTCTTGAGAATTGAATGTCAAGAGTTTGGTTCAACCAATTGCTTCAATTAGTGTATATGGTAGGATGGTAGCTTCATTTATAATTTCCCCTCATTGATAACAATGCAAATGAAAGGTACCCAAGATTCATGGTAGTGATTAGAATCTTTCTCTCCATATATATTTTCGTATAAGCCATGTTGCATACATGATGGAAGCTTTAATATTGATGGTTGTGTTCATCTTGGAAACTTTTATTTTGAAAGTTATGGTTTCTTTATACTAGTCATGAATGATTACATGATAATATTTTGTATGGGAAAATACTCTTACTTAATGATTAGCCAACAACTATTCTAGCCATGGGAACTTGTAACACACTTTAAATAATTAAACATGAAAGAGACTATGCAATCTACCTTGAGGATTCATGATCTTCTTGGTATCAACATTGGTATGATTAATGATAAGATATTTAACTTTCACATATGAATGAAATTAAAAAACAAACCAGACTAAAAATTAATTCCAAAGTGCCTCAATGGGTTTATCAAGCCAAAATCAATGAAAAATGAAAGAACCTTTAAAAGATGTAGGATGTGACTATTAAGAGAAATATGAAAAACTTGTGAAATATCTATTAGAAGTTGTTGATATGGATGACTATGGAAAAATAACTCGTGAAATTCTTTTAATATCATTACAATCTCAAATGGCATCAATAGGCATATTGTGGAGCTAATAAAATAAAAGCGAAGACTTGGTTTAAAACTACCTTGATCGCTTCATTAAGCACAATACTAGGACGCAAGTGAATTTAAATGTTAATATAATAGACTCATTGGGCTACAATTAAACAATAAATGAAACTAAAGGTCTAAAATCAAGGTTAAAGGAAAAAAAATGAACAAGGATGCCTTCACTTTACAAATTGACCCTCAAGAAAATAAATGCATGAGAAGGAAAAATGCAACCAATCTTTTCAATTAGAATAAAACTTAGAATGAAATGATATGTGCTCATAAGTTTTCCAATTTGAGCTGGTTAAAGATTTTGATATATCTATTATAACCACAATTGATAATAATATTGATTGTTTTTTAAATCATATTCTTAGATATTTTTTTTAGATTCATGTACCTTAGTACTATTTTTGTGTGCATTTTTAATATAATATATAATTTATTTATTTATTTATTTTTAATTTTTATTATTTTTATTATTTTATTTTTTTTTTGCTTTGAAGGGGGACATATTTTCTCTCAAACCCATTGTCAAAATCTAGTCATATCTACTAAGATGGTGTTGTATCAAAGATGAAAGAATTGTGACTACTAAAACATGTAGACTTTAAGGTAAGACGGAAAAAAATCATTACAAAGCTGAATGGATGGTGAAAAATTTTCATCATTGTACAACTAAGCCATACTTCAACTCACATCATAATCATTATTATTATGAAGTAGAAAATAACCCTTTGTATTCTCAAAAAGGGAACTCAAGTACAAGTCACATTCTCCATGTCTGAAGGCACATGCCTCTATGCCTCAAGGCACATGTCCCTATGGGGTTTGAACAACACTCTCAACAATGTACCATTTTTTTCTCTTATTAATAAGATTGGTTGTTTTAAAGATAAACTTTCCTAATTATAGAAATCACAAATCTATGAGGATCCAAATATATTTTTTCATTATGAGATCTTATGTTTAGAAAGTTACTTTGAGATCCCCATACATGGTTTCTTACTTTCAAGTGTGTTTATTGAACAATAACAATTCTTAATTGTCTCTAGTCAAACACTTATTCTCCCAAGCCCTCTAACCCACCACTAAAATTCATTCCTATCTATTGAGATTAGGTTGAACCATATCTCACCTTCAAGTGTTATATAGATAGATATTTATTTTTGTTATAATTTGAGAGTTATTTGATTTATTTCCCTAAAACAACCTCATAATTTAATTATATATATTATATATATGAGATCATGATTTGATATCAAAGTTAATCAAACTATCACTCCTAATGTTATTCTAAAATTGAAAACTCTCACCAACCCATTGTTTAAGAATTGACCTTTTATTTTATATTAAACTAAATATAATGTAGACCTCACACATTCCATCACTACTTCACAATATTTAAAACATTAGAATTTTCAACCTTTTTCACTTAAATTCGACGCATACATTTTTGTTGATGTAACAATTTTCCATAATTTAAATTATATTTGTTTATCAAAATTAATTTCTAACACCTTTAAAATATATTTAAAATATTGGCTTTCAAATCAATGAAATTATATACCTAAATTATTCACTTTTAAATACACTGACCTAGTTTAAACAAGCTATATTTTTGCCAGAAAACAATAAGAATTGGGGCAGGATTTTAGAAAAATGTAGAGAATTTTTTTGAAAATCCAAGTTATAATGGTCAAACTTCAATATTTTGGGTCGTTTGGGGCTTTTCAATAATGTTAAATCTATTTCCATCATTAACAAATGATTTAAACACTTTTATAATCAGATTTCTAAAAAAATCTACTTAAATTCTAGGGAAACAAAAATAATCATCCAAACAAAATAAAACTCAAAAATCTTATAAAGATAATCTATCCCTTCCATCTTTCCAATTGCATTACTAATGGAGTTGTCTATAATGCGACTTTTTGGAGATTCCGGTGACGGAATCCAGCCGAAGAAATTGAGGTTAAATCTTGTTTTTTAGCAGTTAAAATGGTTTTTTAACTGTATATTTGGATTCAGCACCCTGAAAAACCCTTGAGACCCTTTGATTATGCAGAAACTAGCTATCAAACTTGCGATTCCAATAAATTGCGGCCAGATTTTACTGGAAAAACCAGCCGAAAAAACTTTCAAAAAATCTCTACTAATTTCCACTCGATTCATGGACCTCCCCATGGCTATTGTTTTTGGCACCTGGGGATCATTAATATATAAACCAGAATCAAATTAAATAAAAGAAAGGCATTGAGGTTCTAATCTAGAAGACCTCTCTGTATTAATTAATTCAGGGTGCTAAAGACAAAAAAAAAACACCCAAGGCAGGCCCGAAAAAAGAATCTCTTACTTGGAGGTTGGCAATTTGTTACCCCACATCCACACACAGATTTTCCATTTCCAATGACCGATGTATTTATCACTACAAATCATCATCCGTTTGTTTGTTTTTTTGACGTTTCTACAGACAAGTTCAAATCACTCCCCGAAATTTAACGGCGTCAGGCTCGTCCTTCGATGTGTTATGTCTCCTCGATTGCCCATGGCAGAAGGCAGGGCAGAGGAGCATGTGAAGGAGTGCTAGGTGGCCACTGCCCATTGATTGTCAGCTCAACCCACCAAATCAGAGCACATAACAATAACGGAGGCTCATGGCCGCCCACCCATTCCACATTCACGTGCATGTGACTTTTCGCAGAGTACGTCAAAGAATTCAATCTCTAAAAAAAATATATAAAAAAAAATGCTACTATCCTCGTCAATCGATGGCAACTGGAAAAGAAAAAAAAACAGATTTGAGTGATGAGAAATTCATGAAGAATAAACGAAAAGCATGCTAAATCGTGATTGGGCAATGGCGACCGCTGCTATAGCGCCAAGTGGAAGACGACGGCACCACGCGCAGCTGCATTCTAGAATGTTACTTTCAAGTTTCTTCATCTGCTCTGTTTGAGATCGTTCGTGTGACGGTGCGGGCGCGGGGTCGCACAGTAACAGAGGTATCTGGCCGGGCGGGCCCGGAATCTCAAAACAGATTTATATTAAATTTGATATTTTTTTTTGTATAGCCTTAGGTCCAGGAATTGTTAGGATGGTCAAAAGTGGTTGAGTAAAAATATTTCAAGAAATTTTGCAATTCGTTTTTTATGGTAGAAATAGATTCAGAGCAAATAAACAAATTAATTTTATAAATTTTTTAATTATTTCACTACCAAATTATTTTGTCATAAACAAACTTTTAACTAACAAATAAATTTGTAACTGTATTTAACAAGCAAATCACTACTTAACCAGTAAATTTTTAATTGATAAACAAATCACTACTTAAAGGAAAATTTTAACTGATAATCAAATTACTACCTAATAAGCAAATTTTTAACTTCTAATCAATTTGCTTGGTCAAATTCCATCCCTCACACCAAAAAGATCCATCTGGCCTTTAAATGCAGGCGTGCCCACTGATATTAAGAGGTGAGGCTTGCAACTTGCAAGTTAAGGTCCTGGTCGTATGAGTTAAATGCCAGACAGAAATTTGGCCGACACCAGCTAGCTCCGGTTCGGAAAAGCTACTGCACGGCCAGACAATAATTCAAATAATTGCTGTACGTCAATTTCAGATCATAAAAATACCAATACGGCGACGCAAGCGTTTACTTGCGAGCTGGCGGCAAGTAGGCATGGTAAGGTAATATTTGCCTATGGCCTATAGGCTGTAGCCTGTAGGTATGTGTAGCCGTTTTCTCGGGTTCCGTGGGTTTCGAACTGGGGCCGCCCGTCCTTCCATGATGCCAGTAGCTGCTCAACGTGGGGGCCGCGAGTCACCGACTTTTGCGTATCGTTTTGCTCGACTGGCAGTACTGCACCGACAAATTGTTCAGACGAGATTATTATTACACTTCGCTCCTCCTTGATTAGAGCTGACGACATATATTTTCTGCTAAAATTTTCTGCATTAACAATTGGGCAATGGGCATGTTTTCACGCAAATATCCCTTTCTTCTTCCTGTCTCCAGGGATCTCAGGGCGAATTTCATCATAATAAACTACGGTGAGCCACTCAGAGTTTATTATATGGGTTTTCGGAGGTCTTTTTTCTTCTAATCTTAATCTTCAAACGGTTTTTAATGGCTGCCCCTCATGCATTTAAAGCCGCCAGTTAGCATTGATTCTCAAACTGTTACCGACAGAACAGGCTTGCGTCCGTTCTATCAGTTGACTTCATTAGAAAATTGTCGAGATGATCTGGAGCTCCTAAAAGAGTATCCTATGACGGGAACAATATAGAGCATTTTATGGGAATTACACTACAGTATTGAAAGGAAGACAAATTGGGCAAACAAAACAAACGCGTAGGAGAATCGAACACGCGACTTAGTCATGGGTTTTTATCATCACATGAAGCTTTTGTCGTGAATTGTGAAGATGACTGAGAATTTGCCTGATAAAATTATGGGGTTAGATGAGGTACTACTTGGGGTTTTCTGAGCAGCAAGACTTCTCCTTAATTGTCTCCGACAATATGGATCCATTTACAATTAATGAAAGCCTGAATCCATCATTTATGAAATTTACAGACACTGTTCTCCAAAACGTGAAATTTAATTATTTGAAATCTGGAATATAATGAAATTCTGAACATCTCTTCTGCCATATTTATGTCAAAGCTATCTAATCAAACTCCACCTTAATGGCCTGCCTAACTAATGATTGGAATTTGAACGATATTTCGAGGATATTAGGTCGATTCAGATTTCCATTATAATTTCAGAAGTACTTATTTAAAAAATGAGTGGCATATATTTTTTTCACTAGGAAATTCTTCCTATTTTCAAAGACATTTATTAAATACCCCATTATTCCAGACCTTATGATTTCCTGGTGCATTGAATTGGGATAATAATCAGGCTTTAATCATCCTTAAATTTCTGCCAGATTCATGCCCAGGAAAAAGTGTCCTTTGGCTTCCTCCCATGCGGAGTGGTCACCACGTGTAAAGCTGGAAAGTGGACGGGTTTCAACTTAACTTTCCAGGATCCCGCTCCTCTGGAATGAAAAGTTTGGCGACTGGCGCGATGAGAGTGAATGTGCGTGGAATTTACTGGCGCTAAGCTTGACTTGTGATAAATACAGCAATACTCGGAATGCGAGCCTGACATGACAGACCTGTACTAAAGGTCAAATCTCTCGTCACTGCAGTCAAATCGACGAAGGCATGCGGCAGGGTAAGGGGCCCTACAGGGAAGGTCCGGGCCAGGGAGCCAATAATATCGAACACCAAATGTCATGGTTGACTACTGGGATTGACAGGTCGAGACTCCCAGTCGTACTGGTAAGCTTGTGATGTAGCAAAAGGGCTTAAATTTGGTGCAGCCTCATCCTGGAAATCTTTTTTATTTTTTATTCCTCAATTAAATATTTTTTTATTAACGTGAAATCATGGTTTTTTTAATTTAAAATGTTTTTTCTGAATATATAAATAGATTTAATATTGTTAAAAATGATGTAGTTTGCAGTTTAAATCTGTACTTTCATCAAATTCTTATTGAATTTCAGTAAAATTAATATATATATATATATA
>APFE030223074.1:15751-37008 GCA_000404065.3 Pinus taeda
ATCTCATAAACAAAATATAATCAAAAGTATGCAATAAGTTATGAAAATAGTTGGTTTGACTAATCTAGGAGGTGAACTAAGGCCCATATGATTACCCAATGATGAGGCTCATCATCAATCCCCTACTGAAAGTGTTGCTCATCCTCTGAGTAACTTAGTCAATGTCCATGTCCTTCATGGCTCTGGTAGCCTCTCTGACATCCCATGCCTTTGCTGTGGTATCTTCTTCTTGTTCATAGAAGCCTGTTTTCTTTTCTACCTCTTCCCACTGCCTCTTTTCTTCTTCTTCTTTTCTCCCTTTGAGCATCCCTAGGAGTAGTGGTGGACTGAGTTTTAGGCCTATCCAATTGACCTTCAACCTTTGCATTGATTGCTTATACATAGGTGTCCTATTGAGTGCCTCTATCAACCTTTGAGGGGAGTGATATTCTCTGATCTTCAAGCTATGTGGTTGTGTGCTCCATATTCTCAAGCAGGCATGTATACTATCATCTCCTAACAACCTAAACATATCCTCAAAATGTGAAATTTCTTGCTCTTGGGCAGCTAGATATCTAGGTGCCATTTGAGGGTCATTTGCAATCAAATTATGGGGGATGATTAGGGCCATGGGATTTGATTATTCAGCTATGATGAGAAGAGGTTCATTTTTCTCTCTGGAAAATATCCTTTTCATCTCTGTAGCCCTTGACTCCTCATGGTTTAGCCATGATGCCAAAGCCATTAATTGTAGATCTCCTAGATTGGCATTAGGATTCCAAACATTCATGTCTGTGAGTTCCATGTTGTGAAAATAAAACTCAGCCATGTTGGCCCTATCCTCTAGTGTACTTTGATCACAAAGATCAATAAAAATCCTGTAGTCCTGAAATCGCACGGTGCCCCTTTATGCTAGTGTTTTAATATGAAACTATAGTCATTGTTCTTTGAGGTAAAGAGAATAGGATTTAGTTGGCATCCCACAATGGATGGCCTCCAAGGAGAGGCTAGCCATACATCCTAGTTGGTTCTCCCTTTCCTGGAGTTGTCCCCTCATCCATGCATTTTCCCTTTCAAGTTGATCTCTTATTATTGCTTCTTTGTCCCTTAAGCCACTTAGCTCTTTGCCCATTTCTTTGAGCTTCTCTTCCATGTGACCAATGTCTTCCACCCCTTTTGACTTGGCTATTTGCATCCATCAGTGGGTTCTAGCCCTTTCCTTCTCAAGTTCAAAAAAAATGGGATGGAAAATTTTTGAGGTATTACCCTACCTCCTTCAATAACTCTGTAATAGGAGTCCAAGTTAGGTTGGGGGATTGATTCCTTTGTCTCTGGGTCTTCTTCTTTTCTTTCCTGCTTCTCTCCTACCTTGCTTTCCAATTTTCGTGTTTCCTGTAGTTTCAACAGAGTATCATGTACGACTGTTTTTGCTTCATGTAGGTTTTGCTATGGATCCTGTAGGATTTGCTTTACCCTTTGAGGAAGTTGATTTAGTATTAGGCCTCCTTACATATGTGATTGGTGACTTAGGGGAAGGAATTTTGTCTCTTTGAGTAGGGGAATATTCAATCTCAATGGGAATTTTTGTTGAAATTTGTGGCTTCCCCTATTTGATTCTTGTGCTCTTTCTTGTTCTGAAATATAGGGGGGTTTACCTCCTTGTTCCTTTTTCCTTGACTAGGGTACTGAGAGCAGTGAGGGTAGCTGCTGCCTCTCTCTCAATGGCCTTTGGGAACACCCTAGATGACCCCTCCTTGTGTTCTTTACCCTCTATTTCAATGCCTCCTTCCTCTCTATTTTTCCTTTCTTCTTCCTCTTGTGGTTCTTCCTCGTCTCCATCAGTTTCTTCCTTAGTTTCCTCCTGTGTTTCACCATTATCCTCCTTCTCTTCTCCCTTTTCTTCTTCTGCTTCATCAAGTTCCTCTATGTCAACTTATTCTTCATCGATCTCATCCTTACCTAGCTCTGCATCTTCTTCTTCTTGTTTTGCCTCCTCCTCCATGACAGAAGGACTAACATCATAAGTGAGGGTTTTTATGTCATCCTCTGCTGGCAAGTCTCTAAAGACTGACCATGTTATAGAGATTCTAAGGTTTTGGAGGGCATCCTTAATGAGTATCTTAATCAACCCATGGTGAGCCAATTGTTGGGAATTCCTTTCCTTTACTTTGTTGTTGGAGTCTATGAGTGATTACATCTAGAAATAGGGTATGCTAAGTCTTTGGTGAACTAGTGTTTCTACCCCAAATCTTAATTCTTCAAGGATCCTGAAATGGTAGCCATAAACAACACTATATCTAACCTCACATGAGATATATTTGATGAGTTGGTAGCCTACCTCACTCCATGGGTATGGCAGACTATCCTTTCTTACTCCATTTTTATCCCCTGTGGGTTCTTCACCTTCTACAAAGAATTTCCTTTTTGCCACCTGACTGTCTCCTTTGTCCTCTTTTCTCCATGGAATTCCTAGCGGAAGTGTGGTGAAATTATTGATGAGCTCTGGGGTAATATCTATAGTGAGGCCTCTAACTAAAATAGTGGCTTGGATTTAGCTATGTGGAGTGAGGGAGAGAAAATTCTTGAGCCACCTCATCATCATACCCTATGAATTTTTCGAAAAACCCCATCCAGTCGTGTCTTGTAAAGATTTCAAGCACCTGGGGGTGTTGTTGTATCCTCATAGTGTTTGTGGGCTCTCTCCTATTAAACCCTCCTGTCATCTTGCTTGTGAAGCTTAAGGATAAAATGAGAGGTTTGACACAATTTATTTATTTTATTTTATTTTTTAATTCAGGAGGAAAATGGAGTTGACTGTTTATGTAATTCACCCCTCACAATTGCTAAATTCACTAGTTTTTGGAGTATTTCTGGTTCATTTTCTTGTAAATGGGGATGGAATTTTAGAGCCTACCTGTTTATAATGGTGGCAGTGGACAATTCTCGTTATATCCCCTCTTGAACTCTTTTCTGCCTATCCTGTAGGTTGCCTCTGTGTATCCTGTAGACTGATCCTGTAGACTGTATCTTGTAGGAATTCCTGTGCATGCTCTTGTAGGAATTCCTGTGAAGAACAATGGATCCTTACTTCTGGTGGGTGGCTAGAGTTATGAGAGCGACTTGAGTGAGGGATTTTCGAGGAGGTCGAATGCACTAATGCATGCGAACAATGTCTTATTTCCCTTTATCGTGTTTCAGGGCAAGGTGTTGTGCTGACAACAGAGGTGTGTTGCCATTTTTGGACCATTGGTCCCCCCTACCACCTCATCATTTCCCACTCCTCATAATCAGATCCTACCTCGTAGATCTGTAGTTAACCACTTCTTGTCCTACTCCTCCTCTGTCTCTGAGTTGACTGCAACCACGTGTGAGAGGACACCTGCTTTTGCATGTGCTGACTGAGCAAAGGTGGGCAAGTTAAATGGCCACCTTTTCACTTATAAACCAACTATCTCATAACCCTTACAACTTTTGATTAAATGATGCATACGAGTGAGCGAGTGGGATACTTACCTGTGGTTTTTATGCCATGCTGCAGTTGTCGAAGACTAGAGGTGTTACGTTGTTTATTTGCTACATGCCATTCTCCTTCCTCCTCTTACTGTTTGTTAATGGTTTTTTGGATTTTGCAGGTATCTGTGACTAATGATCTAATGTTGCTGCTATTGTTGAGCTCCTGGATCATCCTAGCGAAGACTTGTAGCTGTTGCTTGGAATTCTATGGGATAGGCTGCTACAAGATTTCCTATAGGATGTCCTGTAGCTGCTTCTCCCTCAGAATTATTTAATCATGTTGCTGGCTGGGGCTGTGGTGAGCTCCAGTATTGTAGCAATAATTCTACAACTCCTGAGGCTTCCTGTCTCTCATTTTATCAACCCGGTTGTTCGTACAAACTTGGAAGCGACGGTGCTATATGCACAAGTACTAGATCTTGTCGCAGCTGTCACTTGGTCAGCTGGCACAAGTCTGTTAGGACTCAAGCCAACTTCTATAGGCTCACAGAAGAAGCTTTATCAATGATGGACGAAAGCTAGCTCAAAGGAGACTAAGCTAATTGACAAAAATGAACTAAAAGTAATTCAACGCATGTAAACCTAGGAAACCCTAATTTGACTAGTCTAACCTCTATAATGCAATGAGGATGAGTAATACTTCTACCAATGCTACTACTACATCTAACAAGTGGAAATGCATGAATCTACACTACTGACATTATCAAGGACATGTTTTTATACTTTTCCATTAAGTAGGTGGAGTGATTGGGTTTTGTTTACTTATTAGGGTTTGATTGTGCAGATGGGATGGAGAAGGAAGGAAAGCGTGGGACAGGTTGGGGAGGCTAAGTGAGGTCCCTATGGACCCTTGGCTTCCATCCACAGAGGCGTCCCACGTGCAGAAGCTCAGCAACTGCGTGGAAGACCTCCTACAGGATGTCTGCAGGGGATTCTACAGGAAACTCAGGGTTTTCTACAAGATGTCTCTGAATTGCTACAGGATGTCTCTGAATTGCTACAGGATGGTCTACCGTGGAGGACTGAGGTGAGGAAAAGGTGATGGACGGGTAGGAAGGGATGTGAGAGGTAAGGATCAGGCTGGTGATGGCTCAGGAATGGAAGGATGAGATGGAAAACAGGTGGAAGGAGCGTGTTGGAGTGATGGACGTGAAAGTTCAAGGAATGAGGCTAAGTGAGGATTAGGAGATGTTTAGGAACGGGCAGAACGCGGTGTAAGGCAAAGAAACGTGGTTGCATGCAAGGTTAAAACAAAAAAGACGGAAATGAACGAGATCGAGAAGAGTGTAAATGAAACAAATGACCGAAACTGTTGATCAAACCAAGAAAGCATCAACCTACACTAAGTATACTGTGATTTTATTGAAAAACGATCCAAAACGCAAGGAGAAATATGTATGGGACTGTGATGAAGAGATGTGTGGTTCGTATAAATGACAAGGAAGCATCTAAATCCGAATCATAACTGTATCAACCAACTCATGCGTGTTTTTGGTGGTCTGCTATGGACTACACCCCACCCTTCAAACGAGATGGCAGTGAGCCTTAACAAATGATTTTAATGGAGCTCCAATGGATGTCATGTATCATTTGCTACGCTAAACAAGTGAAAGTAACTGTGCCATAAACAAAATCTATCTACTCATAAGAAAATTGAATTACAAGACTGCCATTCAAATTGCATGTGCAAATGAAACTCAAAGCGCTGGAAAAAGAAATAGAACAATACTACAACAGAGGGGATCTATGGCTCTCAGGTTGGGCCCTAACTTGAGAGCTATAGTCTCCTAATAAAACTCAGGAATCGATCACAAACTGTCCTCTTTATTCATAATCCAATGTTATGCCAAACTGGCTTACAACAAAAAAAAAGAAAACAAAACTTGGACTGATTCCAAAGTGATATGATAACCCAAAAGATTCAACAACCTATCTCAGGCTACGGCCTCCATATTTATACAAAAAAGATGATGATCCGCCAAGTAGCCTTGATTCTAGGAGCTCGGCTGTCCACTGAAGTTTAACTGCGGATTTGTGAGGTAGTCAACAGTTGATGACTGTTGTTCCTATAGGACAGCTGGCTACTTTTGAGGCTCGGAGGGGAGATTGATTGGAGCTCGGAGTTCTCGGTGGGAATCACGAGGAATGTCCCAATACTGTGGACATCCTCCCACAAAATCGGCAGTGCCACCTTATGTCTCCTTACTCCTTTTACGTTGTCTTTTGTTCCCCTTTTTCCATGCAAAAACTTGGAATCACAATGCATTAGTCACGTGGATAAAGTGTCTAACCTTCCTCCTACAAACAACACGAAATAACTAAGAAATGCATGCATAAGCAAATAAAGATGAATGGTTTGAGCAAGTAAAGTAGGCCAAAATGAGCCCGAATTGTACCAAAATTGGGGCTCATCAGGCTGTGAGGATGGTGCAATGAATGGATAGAGCGAGTAGGAGTGTGTGTAGAGAAAAGGAAACTTAGGTAATTCTCTTAATCCTCTATGTTTTTTATTTTTTTTCTTTTTTCTATGACTGGCAGAAATTGTTGAAACTGATCTTTTTTGTTTTGAATGGTGGGTGCAAGGATGATGATGGTGGACGAGGTGAGGTGTTAGATCATGCTTAGGATGAATTTTAGGGACCCAAAAAACCTACCATGTGCCCTCAGATTTCTTCTTGTAGGTTTTTTGGGCCACTGTAATTCCTACAAGATCATCTTGTAGGTTTTCAGGGGATCCTGCAAGAATACATGGGATCCTATAGAAAACAAAGTATTCACCTAAATCAAAGCAATGGAGTGGAAAAACAGTAGAAATTATGGAGGGATGCATGGTGAGGAGTGGGGGAGATGAATATGTGTGATGCAGGGTTCCCTTTGGATCCTCTTTTTCCCCCTTGACTGTCTTTCTTGCCCACCTGCAAATAACAATTTTATCTTTTCTCTCTCCTTTTTTTTTTAAAACAACTAGGCTGCCTCAGAGAGGTTTTCACCCTAGCTATTTTCCTTGGGCGCCTCAAGGGAGGTTTTTACCCAAGCATCTTCTTATTCTTTTTTTTTTCATCATTGGGCTGCCTCACGAGGTTTTCAACCCAAAGATGGGACTCAGGCGCCTCATGGAGGTTTTCACCTGAGTCCTTATTCTTTTTTCTTTTTCAATGACTTAATGAGGGAGAAGTTGAGCCTTGCTCCACCATCATCATTGTTTTATTGATATTGTCAATGAACTCCTATTTTGATAAAGGTCTCTTGTACATTTTCAATCAGTGCCCATTAACAAGTAATGAAATGGCTTCTTCATCTATAGTTCTGATCTGCACTGAACCATTATCATGGCATATTTCCACAACATAAGGTCTGAGCAATCTTGTCCTTAACTTTCCCTTGAAGTATTTATATCTAAAATCATATAACAATTCCCAATCGCCCTCTTGAAATTGCTTCTCCTTAATATGTTTATCATGCCAGATCTTCCTCTGAAGTTGAAGGATCTTTGTATGTAGGAGGGCCTGCATTCTGAATTCATCCAAATCTAGTTGGGCTTCCATCCTCAATGTTTTATATTCAAACTCAATGGACAACAAGGCATTTTTCCCATAGACCAACTCATAGGGTGTAAATCCAATGGTGGTCTTCCATGTGGTATTATAGGCCCAAGTGGCCTCAATTAATCTCTCTGCCTAATCCTTCCTACTGCTTCTCACTACCTTGGTTAAGATGCCCTCCTGTGCCCTGTCAGTCACCTCCACTTTCCCATTAGCTTGTGAATGATAGGGAGTGGAGGTCATATGCTTGATTTTGTGATGGCTGAGAAGTTCTTAAATCATGTTGGAGGTAAACGGGAAGCCTTCGTTTGTGACTAGCCCCCTAGGGTACCCAAATTTGTAGAATACATTCTCCCTTAGGAACTCAGACACCTTCTCTTCTGTTGCTGCCTTAATTTCCTTGGTTTCTACCCACTTAGTCAAATAATTAGTGCACACAATAATGTATTGTTTTTGCTTTGATGGCGGTTTGATAGGCCCAATGAAGTCCATGCCCCACTTGTCAAATGGCTCGAGAGTCACTTGAGCTTGTAGGGGCATTTCATCTCTTGGAGTAGACTTTCCCATCCTCTGGCATCGATCACACTGACTAGTGTACTTTTTCACATCCTAATGGAGAGTGAGCCAATAATAGCCTGCTTGTAAGAATTTGAATGTTGTCCTCCTTGTTGCAAAGTTACCTCCACAAGGTCCATCATGATAGGTCAAAAGGATGTCAAAAACTTCCTCTTCCCTTACACATCTTCTCAAGATTTTATCTGGGCTAAGTTTGAAAATATTTCCCCCAATCTAGGTGAAGGGGGTGCTTTTCCTGACTATCTTGCTCCTTTCTTTGGAGGGCAAGTTTGGTGGGAACTGTGCTGATACCAAATAGTTGGCTATATCAACAAACCATGGGGAGAGAACTGAAATAGCAAACAAGTGCTCATCTGGTAACTGGTCATCCACCATTCCTTCTTCACCTGTAGGCAGATTCACCCTAGATAAGAAGTTTGCAATAATGTTTTCCTTACCAAGCTTATCAACAATGGTTAGATCAAACTGATGTAATAAAAGAAACCATCTTATAATCTAGCATTCACATCAAGTTTGTTGATTAAATATTTGATTGCAGCATGGTCAGTTTGCACAAATGTTTGATAGCCTGTAATGTAATGCCTAAATTTGTTTAATGAATGCACAACAACCAAGAGTTTCTTTTCAATCAGAGTATAATTTAGCTCAATCTTTGACAAGTTCCTACTGATAAAATAGATGGCATAAGGCAATGTTTCCTCTACTTGACCTAAGGTTGCTCCTATGGCTTTGTGTGAGGCATCAACATTAATATGGAAGGGGAGGGCCTAGTTCGGGCCTGGGATAATTGGTGCAATGGTTAACTTACCCTTTAGAATGTCTAAGGCCTCTTGACAGCTTTTTGACCACATAAACTCAAAATCTTTGGCCAACAACCAAAATAAAGGAGAGGCCAACTTGCTGAAGTCCTTTATGAACCTTCGTTAGTATCCAACTAACACTAAGAAAATCCTAACATCTCTCTACTTTTGCGGAGGTGGGACCCTTTGGATGATGGCTATTTTGTTTGGGCCCACCTATAGTGCTTGTTGAGATATTGAATGACCTAACATAGTCCCTTCAACCATTAGGAATTCACATTTTTTAGGACTGAGAGATAGGTTCATTTCAATGCATTTGTGCAGTACTTTGCCTAGGTTAGTCAGGGCTTCTTGAAAATCACAACCATAAGGTGTAAAGTCATCCATATAAATTTCCACCGCATCATGTACTAATTCGACGAAAATACTCAAGACTGCCCTCTAGAAAGTTGCAGGAGCATTGCATAGGCCAAAATGAAGGACCCTATAGGAAAAATTACCCCAAGGATAGGTGAATGTGGTCTTATCCTGGTCTTCTGGGCATATTTGGATTTGGTTGTACCCACTAAATCCATCTAGGAAAGAAAAAACTGTTTCCCTTCCAGGCTGTCTAGCACTTGGTCAATGAAGGGTAGGGAAAAATGATCCTTCTTTGTGGCTTTTTTCAACTCCCTATAATTGACACAAATCCTCCACTTACCATTTTTCTTGGGAACTAACACTAAAGGGGAGACCCACTCACTGTCAGAGATAGGGTAAATGAATCCTGCATCTAGCAGTTTTTGCAGTTCTTCTTTGACTATATCTTTAAGAGCTGGATTCATCCTCCTTTCTTGTTGCCGGACTAGCTTGCAACCTTTTTTGATGTATATGTGGTGAGTACACACTAAGGGGTGTACTCCCTTCATTTCCTTGTAACTCTAGGCGAAGGCTTCTAGGTTTTCTTTTAACATGTTGCATATATTTTCCTCTTCAAGAGTAGAAAGAGATGGATTAATTTTCAAGGTTCTCTCTGGGCTGAATTCTATGGTTTTGACACGGAGTGGGTTGGAATCGGCCAAGCATAAGTTAATTGGATGGTTGTTCTGGGTTTCCCTTACTCCTTCTTCTAATGGTAACGAACTAGGAGTTGGGCTTTGGAGTAGGTGTCTAATCAAGTCATCATCATCTTGTTGTCCTCCTCCTATGGTTGCTTCTAAAGCATAAATTTGGGTAGAATAAACCTCATCTTCTTCCTCCTCCTCCAACCATAAAGGTAAATCAAGTCATCATCATCAAGGATGGGAGGGTAACCAGTAAGCTTAGCTTTAGGTTGGCGAACTAGAAAATCTACAGGGTATTCCAAGGAGTCAATGGAGACCATCACATTCTCCACAATTCCCTCAGGGGTGACTGTGGAATGGTCTGGAAGTTGCAAAACTGTTGTGGTCTTCCTCAATGACCATTGGAGGTTGAGCTTGAGCATGGTGTCCTTGGTCATCACATTAATGGTAACCCCAAGATTTATCAGAGTGTGTGGGACAATGGTGCCATTGATGTGCACATCTAATACAGGATTTCTAGGGTCCAAATATTTCAGACATATTACCTGCCCCAGCATTAAGTCAGACAATTGCCTAATGAAATTAATAATAGGGGCATCCCTTTGTCTTCTTCCTAGATTCTTGAAGAATTTATGCTTAATCAACTTATTGTAAATGGGAACATCTTTATTGCCTGGAGAAGGGGGATATTTACACATAGATTTTTCAATTCCTCCAGAAGTTCAGTTTCTTCTAGGGTAGGCTAGAGTGGTTGGCCTAATCTCTCATGAAAGGGTGTATTTAATTTAAGGGTGCTTTCCTCTCTTTCTTCCTCAAACTCCTATGTGGAGGGGGAGGTTGTTTATCTGGGAGGACTCTCCCAGATCTTAGGCTAATCTCTTGGATTTCCACAACATAAGCTGAATATGATGTCTCTCCATTGTATACTTGTTGAGCCTGCCTATTGTTCGGGTTCAGATTTGGCTGGGTAGGCATCTGGGGTTGCTTGGGTGGAGCAGAGTGTAGGAGTTGTGGTTGGAAGGTGGTGGAGGCAATAGAACTAGAGCATTGTTGTATTGGGGCCTCCACCCCCGGAGTGGTGTATTCCACTGAGGTTGTGGCAGAGTGTAAGGTTGAAATGACGGTTGGCTAGTTGGGAATGATACTAAGATGCATAGGACCAAGGAAGGGGTGTAGACCAAGAAGGATGAGCAAGGGGTCCCCAAGAAGGTATAACTGTGTTTTGGTTTGGGTTCTAATATGTATGGGATGACACTTGCATGCCCTGCTGGTATGGTCTAGACCCAAGAGGTCTCCTTTGGTTGATGTAGCAAAGCTGCTCAGTGACCCCTTCATCTCCTTGATATACAACTTTGAGTCTTGGTAAAGAAGGGCACTTGTTTGTGGAGTGGTTTTCTTCACAGACCGAGCAAATTTCAATATAGTTCAATGGACATTCATTCATAGGATGCCTCCTAGTGAATCTAGGACAAAAGATGGCCAAAGCTCTCTCTACTTCCTCTCGCTTCCTTTTGATGTTCATGGTGTACAATTGCAAGGAAAGGGTTTGCAACATCTCACTTTTGAAATCTTCCAACATATTTTGAATTTCACCCTTGATGGATGAGTTGGAAGATGATGTATTGGCCATAGATTGACTACCCCTACCCTTTTTCCTGGCCTCCCTAGAATGGTTTCTAAAGACAATTTTGATATCCTCATAGAGTAATTGGTAGATATCTCCTCCTTCTAATAGGTGTAAGATATCCAGAAGGTCTTCTCTTACTCCCCTGAGAAGGACCAGATTTAGTGACTCAGGGTCAAGTGTGCACCTGGCCCTTTTGTAACTGAGCTGGAATATTTCTTCGTAGTATTCTAAGGATTCATCCTGGCCTATGGTCATCCTAAAAATTTCCTCTTTAGTATCCTTTGACCTACAGTAGTCCCGATACTTTTTGTTGAAAGCCTGCTGTATCTGAGCCCAAGTTGTGATGTTATCTCCAGGTAAACCCATGAACTAGTGCAATGCTGCATCATTGAGGGTAGATGGAAATAGTTTTAACTTTTTCTCATCATTTGTAGAGTCATGGGTTTGACATATAATAGAAAACTCAAATAGGAAAGTGTTAGGGTCCTCTGTGGTCATGCCATGGAAATGAGGTAGGGCAAAGGGGCTTATATTCTTCATCTTAGTGTCCCCGTTGGTTTCCCTGATGGGGAAGGCACCCTCGACTCTCTCTCTATTCCCTCTGTCATTTCATTTTTTAGCCATTGGTTCAGTAGGAATGGGTTCTTCTTCTTCTTCTTCTTCCCTTATAGGTTCTTCAAATATATCACGTTTCTCACCTAAAGGTTTCGCCATTCCACAGCCACCAAAGAAGAGAGAAGGTTGGCTGTTAGATGCAATTGGGGTATTTGGAAAAACTTTTCCTAAATTGTCCCTATTCCTACAAGGCATGAAAGGAACTATTTTTGGGTTGGTTTTTGTAGATTTTTTAAGGCTAGAAAGTACTTTGCAGAAATGAAATTGTTGTTTGAATGAAAATCACTGACAAAATGAAATAGCTACTTGATGAATTGAAATTCTACTTGCAGAATGGAAAGGAAAGTAGGTAATGAGAAATGAAATAAAGGAAGCTACTAGATTACTTTTGTAGAAATAAACTAATGGTAGAAAATTAAAGACAAGAAATAGAAGAAAAGAATGTAGTAATCAACTTCTACTTAGAAACCTCCCCTGCAATGATGCCAAAAAGTGATGAGCGCCAGTATTGTAGCAAGGATGTTGCAACTCCTGGGCTACCAGCTTTACTTATCAACCCGGGGTTCGTACAAACTTGGAGGTGACAATGCTATATGCACAAGTAAAAGTGAAGGTCCTCCCTGTTGTCACTGTTCATCCGGTGAGAGACCCCAGGGGTTCCAAGCTAGACTTCTATAGAGTCAGAAGAAACTTGATTCTTTGATGGAAGAAGATCAAATATGTTCTAAGAGAGCTACTCTACTGCAATAATGAAGAAAGCAACATGTAATGCTAAATCACACCATATTCTAATTAACCATTTAAACAACTATGCTAAGCAGAATTCTTAAATCAACACTAACCTAATGTTTCTATCTAGGCTACAGAAGTAAAGAGCATCAAACCATACTAATGTGTAAGCAAGAAAACTAAACTAAATCTATTTTCACCTTTTTTTGGTTTTTTAGGTAAAATCAAGTATGCAAATTAACTATTCTTGTGGATGTGACAGGTGGATGGAATGTGGTTGAGGATGGATAAAATGCTTATGGAGTGGTTGGATGGTGTGGAAGGGTCCTAAGAGGCGTTTTGTGACTTCCTAGAGGTTCCCCATCAATTCAGCCTCAAAACAGGTTGTTTCAGGAAAACCTACAGGATATACTAGAAACCTACATGATGATCCTATAGGAATTACATAAAACCTACAGGATACGGCCAAGAGCTAATCGTGAGGTTGTGGAGGTGTTGGGAAGCTTGGAAAAGGTGTGTGATGAGTGAGTTGGGGTGTTAGAAGGTTTAGGAACACTTAGGAGTCAATATCGAAGATCAGAGATGGCTAGATTCACTCAAGGTATCTAGGGGAATTTCAATAAAAAATGACAAAAACTAGTGAGGGTGATGGTGCAGAAAGATATGGTTAGGGTGGATGAACTGGAAGGTGGCTACTGGTGATGAAGTCTGATTCTCCTCTTGAAGTACCTGCTGTGCTTAAAACATATGTGTTTCCTAAGAACTATGCAACAATAAACATTTTCATAAACTAGAAAAGAATGAATCAATTTCCTATATTATGCATGAGTGAGATATTATTTAAGAAATGGAGTAATGGAAAAAGGTGACAATGAAATGAACCAAATGCCGAAAAAACCAAGTCCAAATTGGAGTCATTGTCCAGCAAATGAAGCAACGGTGGAGTTGCTATAATCTGTCTCCAAGTGGGATTGTTGGGTGTGGAGCTTGATTATATTCTTTATTCAGAGGTATCATCTCGGGAATAGTTATAACTAGATACATGAATAATTGAAAATTAACATTGTCTCAAAGTGAGTACATAGAAAATGTGTTGAAAATGTTTAATATGCAGAATGAAAAACCAGTTAGTATACCTTTGGCTAGCCATTTCAAATTAAGTAAGGAGGAGTGTTCCAAGGCTCAGGAAGAAATGGCTCATATGTCTAAAATTCCATATGCATCAGTAGTTGGAAGCTTAATGTATGCAATGGTTTGCCCAAGTATTGATACTGCACATGCAGTGGGAGTTGTAAGTAGGTACATGAACAATCCAGGAAAAGAACATTGGATGGTGGTGAAGTGGATTCTCAGGTATTTGAGAGGTACCACAAATCAAGCATTATGCTTTGGTGGTTCAAACATTTCTCTACATGGATATGTTGATGTAGATATGGTGGATGATAGAGATAACAAGAGGAGCACAACAGAGCATGTGTTTACTATAGGTGGAACAACTGTCAGTTGGGTCTCAAAAACGGAAAGTGTTGTTGCACTCTCAACAATGGAAGTAGAGTATGTTGCTGCTATAGAGGCTAATAAAGAAATGATTTAGTTACAAAGGTTTATGGATGAATTGGGTAAGAAGTATGAGTTGGGCAGGTTATATAGTGATAGCCAAAGTTCCATACATCTTGGAAAGAACTTTGCATTTCATTCCAAGACTAAACATATACAGATCAAGTACCATTTCATACGGCCAGCGTTGGAAGATGGACAATTGAAGCTGGAAAAGATACACACTAGCCAGAATCCTGCAGATATGTTAAAAAAGTTGTAACCATGGAGAAACTAAGAACCTACCCAGTTTCAATTAGTCTTCAAGTATGATGAAGAATATGAGAAACAACCAGGTCCAAAGTGGAGTCATTGTCCAACAAATGAAGTAGTGGTGGAGTTGCTATAATCAATCTCCAAGTGGGAGATTGTTAGGTGTGGATCCTGATTATCTTCTTTATTCAGAGGTATTCAGAGGCTACGCCACCCGTAAAATATAAACTGCAAGGGGGGTCCAAGGGGGGCGGCTGCGACCTTTGGGATCCCCCCTTGGCGAGGGGATCGGGGCAGCACCCCTAAAGCTAAAAATAGATGTAAAATTACCTTGTAAAAAGTTGTAATTTCATAGTCAATCTAGGTCATTCATTAGGTGGAGATCTAACGATAGAAGTTAATTTTAATTTAGGTTTTTTTTCCCCAGAAGGCAACCCCTCACTATATATGAGGGAATTGTATTGTGCCTATGTAGATCTATATTCTGAGCGAGAAGAGAGAGGAGCTTGAGTGAGAGAGAAGAGGGAATTACAATGGATCTGCTGTAGGTTGTATCTCTTCAGTGTGCTGGATAGTATAAAAGGAAGGATTGGTTGTTTCTCCATGGACGTAGCCCAAATTGGGTGAGCCACGTATATCTATGTCTCTCTTGTTTTATTTGTTTTCTATGTCTATATTTCTGTAATAATTTATGTGTTCCATTTCTCTATAATATATAATTTTCTAACAACAATATCTTCTTCGTCATCCATTTTAAGACTCTTCAATTTCCTTCTATGAGTTTGGAGCTTTCCCTTCTTAACTTTGGAGTCCTCATCATATAAAACAATGAGGCTGTCCCACATTTGTTTTGCAAAATCACAGCCCATGACTTTTGTGAATTTAGAGTTAGTGATTCAGCTAGCTATGAAATTTAATGCTTTGGCATTTCCAATGTAAGCTTTCCTTCCATCTTGATTATTCGTAATAGTGGGAGGAGCTTTGTACTCATCCAAAACAGATTGCTATACTTTAGGTCCAAGAGACATTAAATAATAGGACATCCCATTCTTCCAAAAACCAAAGTTTGTACCATCAAATAGGGTAATATTTCTTGTCATTTCCTCATTTTTCATTGTGAATTATGAATCCTTCTTCCAGTTGTTAGGCTGATAATGAAGAAGCTGGCTCTAATACCAATTGTTGGAAATACTGAGAGCGGGATGAATCAATATTTCTTTTCAATTGTTATTTTTTCCAGTTAGATTCTTTACAATTATAATCATAAATTAATAATAATAATAACTTTATTAAGAGAGGACTCAAATCCTCTTTTCAAATAATTGAGTACAATAATAATTTGTGGGCACAAACCCTTTAATGTTCTAGGAACCAACATGTTGCCAAGCACCAACTTGGACTTTGATGAGCCTCCGACCTCTAGGGCTTTGACCCTATCTTTTCCAAGGCACCAACCTTGCATTTAGGGCACCAACCCCAAGGAAAAAAATCCTTTTATCTTCTTTGATGAAGAATAAGAATAATACTTACTTGAATGTCCTTGAAAAATTCTTCACTATACAATCAACTCCAAATTTCTTATGTTGACTCCACTTCTCAATCACCTTGTTGTACTGTGTCAAATTTATTTTCTTTACCAATCTATTATCAAAGAGATTACTTCATTGTTCAAAGGTGAGATCTCACTATGTTATGGTATCAGTGATGTACCAAGAATCAAGAATAACAGTTTCACCACAACCCTAAAATGTCATTGTTTATAGTCCAAAATTTTACATAGCCATCAAAGTATTACAAATTTGAGGTTATATCAAGAATGGCATTGATCCAGATTTAAACAGGAACACAACAAATTACAAATATAACCATAAATACAGAGATGCAACATAAATAATACTTCATTTCATTAATGTAAAATACTGAAATATGCCTACAAACAGAAATGGGAATGAACTAGCTTGGGTGATGGTAGCTTATCTCTGAGAAGAGATGTGGCCGCTACATGCCTCTGAACTAAATTACAATGAGGCTCAAGGGCCTTTTTATTATTGAAAAATAAGATAAAACCCTAAACAACCAAAACCCTAACCCGAGGAGATGTAACACCAAGAGTTTATGGGCCCACGTTGGGGTTAGTTGGACAACCAACTTCCCGTGGTCGTGACTTGGCCATATTATCTCCATTTGATGCACATGATATCCCATTTGAAATATCTCTCCGATGAATATGATGGAAAAGATGATTTTATTAAAAAATTGCAAGCAATAGATTTCCAAAAAACGTCGTTTAGGGCCTCAAAACAGCTCTGCAAGTTTAGGACTCGAAAATCTGCTAAAAATAGTAAATTGTGCTACAATTAAGGAAATTGAAAAAATGAAAGAAACAATGGTGGGGGTCCAAGTGGACTTGGTGGGTGGCCACTAATATCCACCTGGATCATTCCTTCCCCCTTAGGAAGAAATGATCCCCATTGCATTGAATTCCTCCATGAGATGAGGAAACTTCTGCTGAACTTGGCCCTAGTGAGCTACTTGCCTGGTGAAGGAGTTGACCTGCTTTGACAAATCGATATAGTTGGATATTCTACTGGCGATTGTTAGAAATATATATATGACAGAATAATGGAACACATAAAATATTGCAGAAATATAAACACAGAACACATAAAACAAGAGAGACACAGATATACGTGGTTCACCCAGTTTGGGCTATGCCCACCCCGAATAGCTAGTCCTTCCTTTCTATTATCCAGCAAAATGAAGAGACACAACCTACAACATATCCGCTGCAATATCCTCTGTTTTCTCTCACAGTCTCACCTCTCTATTTCTTGCTCTGAGAATACACATCTATATCACAGCCTCAATACAATACCCTTATACAAAGAGAGGGGTTGCCTTCTTGGGCAAAACAACCCTAAAATAAACATAAGTTATATTGTCAGATCATCCACCTAATGAACAACCCAAATTGACTATAAATTACTATACTTTTATAAGGAAATTTTACATCTGTTTTTAGCTTCGGGGGCGCTGGCCCTGAAACCCCCATCAGGGGACCGCTGGCCCCTGGATCCCCTAGCCGGGGGGGATGGACCCCCCCAAACCCCTGTGGGGGGGAAAGTTCCCCCCACACCCCCTCGTGTGGAGGGGTGTACAATCTTCCTGGGGTATACATCCGACTGAAACAAACACCTCTAAATTAGGATGATATTCATGCTCCACACCCAACAACGAGTGTGCTTGATCTGAGTGTTCATGATCTGATCAGTTGTAGCTTGTTCCATGCAATCTGGATTTAAATCTATTGGTGTGAGTTGTTCTGCAATGTCGAATGTGTCTAGTAATGGTGGATAGTATGGTCGAAGGCAATCCACATTGAACATTGAGTGCATGCCAAGGAATGGGGGAATGCTGAGCTCAAATGCATTGTCTCACATAGCCTTAGTAATGGTGTAAGGACCATATCAGAGTGGTCTGAGTTTCCGATAGGCTCCAGTAAGGTGTTCATTTTGCAAATGCAACCAAAATTTGTCGCCCACCTACAACTTGTGTGGCACCCAATGTTGATCATGTCACTTCTTGTACTTGGCATTTGATTTCTCTAGAATGTCGTGGACCTACTGGTGGATATGTTCAATGTGCTCAATGAAGCTATTTTCCTTATTGGTTTCACAATGGACCTGAACCGAATCTGCCTGAGTAGCTGCAAATGGCATGGCCACATCAATGGGACATAGTGGCTAGAATCCCAAGCCCACCTGAAAAGGGATATGGCCAGTCGAGCTATGGAGAGCCTAGTTATAGCTGTGTTGAACATAGGGGAGGCTCTCATCCCATGTGCATGGATGCTTTGAGTTGTACATGAGAAAAATGTATACGATGATCCTGTTGATGACCTATGTCTGGCCATTAGTTTGGGGATGGAAAGTTGTGGACTTAGTGAGTTTGGTGTCCAACATCGACCAGAGATTGGACAAAAATGTACTGAGGAATCTACTGTCTCGATCTAAGATGATAGACTGTGGGATCCCAAAGTGTACCCACACTCATTCAAAGAAGAGTTTAGCAGTGGCTTCTGCTGTGATATTCTTCTTGCAGGCCACCATAATAGCCATCTTCGAGAATCTGTCAACGACCACAAAAACACAGTCGTTTCCATGCTTATTATAAGGAAGGCTTGACATGTAATCCATGGAGATGGATTCCCAAGGTTGACTAGGGATAGGAAACATAGTATAGAGGCCTTGCTTCTTAATGGTTGGTTTGGCAATGGCGTAGGCAGTGCAGAATCTGATGTACTTCCTGACATCCTGTTGAAGATTCGACCAATAGAAATACTTCTACAGTACTGCCACCATTTTCTCGACCCCAAAATGCTTAGTAGCTCAACTATAGTGCGCTTCACAAATCATCTTGGCACGCTCACTTGAAGGAACCAAAGGTAACCCAGGTGGCATAACAGGACATCTTGGAGGTGAAAATCTGGAACATGCTGACCCTCCACGAGCGTCTGGCATGTGTGGCTGAATTCTGGGTTTCTTTTGTAGAGAAGTGACCAACCAGAAGTCTCGTTCCCATACGAGTTGAGCATGGTGGTTAACACCATGATTGGTGGTCGAATAAGGAAATCTACAACATTATTGGTGCTTCCATTCTTGTACTTGATATTCAAAAGGAGCTGTTGCAGGTACATGGACCACTTTTGATGGTGATCATTCTACAACTTCCCTTGCATTTGTATGAAATGCAGGGGTTGGTGGTCTATGTGGATTATTTCCTTTCATAAAATGTAATGCTTCCATTGTCACCAAGCTTGTACAATGGAATTCATCTCTTTGTCATAAGTGGGATACTCCCAGACTATGTCTGAAATTGTCTCACTGTGATATGCCACTAGATGCCCATGTTGAGTAAGGACTACCCCAATAGCATAGTCAAAGGCATCTGTCTCGATCTCAAATGGTTGTTTCAAGTTTGGTAATGTGAGCATTGGTGCAAAGAAGACGCAATGTTTCAACTTTGTGAATGCCTTCTGTTGAGATTTAGACCAAAATAATTTTTCTTTTTCTCCTCCCTTGGTGACTTGACTCAAGGACCAAGTGATATGAGAGAATCCCAACACGAACCTGTGGTAGAAATTGACAAGACTCTGAAAGTTGTGAAGCTCTGTCAGAGTGGTTGGAGATGGCCAATCCTAAATGAATTGGATCTTAGATGGATCCACATGCACCCCCTGTTCATCAATAATGTATCTGAGATATTGAACTTGGGTCATGCCAAAAAGCGTATTTCTCCAAATTGGCACATAGCCTGTGTTGCCACAGTGTTTGGAGAACCTATTGGATGTGGTGGAGGTGCTCTTCCCAACTCTGGCTGAAGATCAGTATGTCATCCAAGTATACCACTACAAATGAGTTGGTGAATGGCCACAAGATGTCATCCATCAGCCTCATGAATGTTGCAGTAGCATTCATCAACCTGAAAGGCACAATCAACCATTCGAAAAGGCCCTTCTTGGCTTTGAATGCAGTCTTCCACACATCAGAGGGTTCGATTGGTAGCTGGTGATATCCTGACTTCAAGTCGATCTTGCTGAAATATTTTCCCCCCTTTAGCTGGTCCAAAAGGTCATCAATCCTTGGGATCAGGTACCTATTCTGGACAGTGATCTTGTTTAGTGCCTGATAGTCAATACAGAGTCTCCAAGTCCCATCCTTCTTTTGTACCAACACGATTGGGCTCCCACAAGGAAATGAACTTAGTCGGATGTGAACTATCTGCAACAGCTCTTGATATGCCTCTTGATTTCATCGTTCTCCAGAACAGAGCATCGATAGATTGGTCCATTGGGCAGTGGCATACCTGGGGTTAGATCGATGGTGTGCTTAACCTGACAGTGTAGAGGCGCCCCTCCGGGGGAGTTGAAGATGTCCTCATACTCCTGCACAACCCTATCCATATGTTGTTGTCGTGTGGAGGGGCCCTATCTAGAGGTCGTGGAAACTGTCTTCTTCTTTCCCTGAGAGCATATCATCAGAAAAAAATTCACGATTTTGGAAATGATCTTACTGCATTGTTTTGCAGTAACTAAAGAGATGGTGGTAGGTAGTGCTACCTCTAGTATCCTGTACAACTTATTTACCAAAGTAACAATAACAACACGAGGCCTTGACTCCTACACATCATGTCGCTTCCACAAGTATGGTTGGCCTAATAATACCTCACAAACATTAAGGGGAACAACGTCACATAATACCTCATCAGTGAAGGGCTTGATGTTGTATGGAAGGAAACACTGTCGGCTCACACAAAGATCTCGTCCTTGGTGAAGCCACCCGATGGTGTACAGTTGGGGATGCGATGTGGTTGGTAAGCCTAGCCGCTTCACAACCTCTGCCGAAATGAGGTTCTTTTGGTTCCCGCTATTAACAATGAACTATAGTGGGGAACCCTTTACCCACATCTGGGAGTGGAAGAGGCACTTCTCCTCCTCTGGATGTTCGGGTTCCTCCTTCTGGACCTTTGTGGTGGCAACGGTGGCATTGGGCTCTGCATCGATAATCTGCTTCCCTTTTTCATTCCCCTTGTCAGGTTTTGACTCGGAGTCAGAACATGCATCTGATTTCGAAGCCTTTAGCTCGGCCACCAGTGACTGCTTGGCCCAACACTCACTTGTGTTGTTAGTGGAGCTCTTATGGAACTCACACCACTTTCCTGTGTCCTTATTCGGCTTTTGTTGGAAATAATACTGAGAGGGGGGATGAATCAGTATTATCAAGTCAAATATTCGTTTTCAAAAACAAATGATATACGCTACTTCAGTTAATTAAACCCGCGTATACACGCAACTATGCAGAAGGATACCCGCGTATACAAAGCAAACTTTTAATTTACTTTATCTTTCTGATGATGATTGTTAATCTGTGTTTCAGAATCAAATAACCAGTAAAATAGAGCAGAAAGACAATCACACACAAGAACACAAGATATAAGGTGGAAACCCAATGTGGGTGAAAACCAC
>APFE030223074.1:43170-55674 GCA_000404065.3 Pinus taeda
AAATTTAAACAACGTAATGGTTAGTTTATTTAAAAATAATTTAATTTATTTATTTAGATAATGTATATATATTCACTTAAAATAATAATCTTATGTTTATTATTTTAAACATAAGAAGAAAAATTATCAGTTGCTATAGTAAGATTTGGGGTTAGCCGAATTTTCACAAAAAGAAAGATAGATCATGGAATATGTGTCCAAATTATAGGGAGATCCACAAGCTCACTAATAAATATAAATTTCCTATTCCTATCATCGATGAATTTTTGGATGAATTACATGGAGAAATTTACTTCACCAAGATGGATCTTCATTCAGGATATCATCAAATTGTAATGAAGATTGAAGACCTTTTGAAAACAACATTCAGAACTCATGAAGGTCATTATGAAGTTTTGGTCATGCCTTTTGGCCTTACTAATGAAACTTCCAAATTTCAAGGTTTGATGAAATCTATTTTCAAACCCTTAGAAAAATTATGTTAGTATTTTCTAATTATATACTAATCTACAACAAGTCTTGGAAGGATCATGTTCAATGCGTTTTTAGGGTTCTCAAACTATTGGAGGAGAAACAATTGTATGCAAAAAGCTCCAAATGTTTCTTTGGGGTATGGGAGGTGAAATATTTGCATCATATTTTATCTCTTGAGGGTGTTAAGGTAGATACTAAAAAAATTAAATCCATCAACGAAAGAAAAATCCCCACAACCCTAAAGCATCTTCAAGGATTTTTCGGGTTGACAGGGTATTATTGAAATTTTGTTAATAATTGTGGGAAAATAACAACACCTCTAGAAAAATTACTAAAGAAAGATGCATTTTTTTGGACTCCATAACAAACTAAGTCCTTTGAACATCTTGAAAAGAGAATGTGCCAAGCTCCGGTTTTAACTACTCCAGACTTCACAAACTCCTTTATGGTGAAATGTGATGCCTCAGAAAATGGAATTGTTGTTGTTTGAATGAAAGAAGGAAGGCCCATTTCTTTTGAACATCATCCAATCAAGGGAAAATATTTACATAAGCCTATTTATGAGAAGAAAATGTTGGAAATACTACATGCCTTGAAGCATTGATGCCCTTACCTAATGGGAAGAAACATCAAGGTAAAAGCATACCATGATAGTCTTAAATACTTTTTGGAACAAATATTATTTTCATAATTGCAACAAAAATGCATCACTAAGATGTTGGGTTATGACTTTGAAATCATCTACAAAAAAGGGAAGCAAAACATTGTTGAAGATGAACTCTACAGAACGGATGAGAATGTGGAAGCATTGCTATATGCAATTTCTATTATCCAACCTGACTGTATAACTGAAGCAAGGGAGGAATGAAAGAATTATGAAGAGGTGTGGACACTCATTAAAAAGTTGTAGCAAGATCCTAGTACATCTGCTACATTTCTATGGAAAAATTACACATTATGGTACAACGATCTCTTATATCTATGTAATAATTCCCAACTAAAACAAAATATTCTTTTGGAATTGCACACCTCTCCTTTAGGAGGGCACTTAGGATTTTTAAAGATTTACCATGGGGTCAAGAAGGTTTTTTTTTTGGGATGTACTTAAATATGATATTCAAAAGTTTGTGGTAGAATTTTTGGTTTGCCAAAAAAATAAAGTTGAGACAATTAAGACCCGAGGTACGTTACAATCTTTAACCATTCCAAGTCAATGTTGGGAGGATATCTCAATGGATTGTTAACATAGGCTTACTCAAGTCCGAAGGAAAGAGTGTCATCATGGTGGTAGTTGATAGACTTACCAAATAGCACACTTTTGTGCATTATCTCATCCTCTTAAAGCCAATACAATTGCTACTGTATTTATGGAAACAATTCAAAAGCTAAATGGAAACCCAAATATTATTGCAAGTGTCAGAGATCCCATTTTTACAAGAATTTTTGGATGAAATTATTTTCTTGTCTTGGTACTCAATTAGCTCATAGCTCATCTTATCATCCTAAATCTGACGAACAAAATGAGATAGTGAAAAAATGTTTGGAAGGATATATTTGTTTCTTTGTATTTATAAAAAAACACAATCGGTCAAGTGGTTACCTCTGGCTAAATGGTGGTATAACACTTCCTTCCATACTGCAGAAAAAATGACCCCATTTATGGAACTTTATGGATATCATCCACCATATATCACATCAGCTTTAAGATAAAATTATAAGGTTCAAGTGGTGGAAGATCACATTGAGAATCGACAACAAGGTCTCCAACTCTTAAAGGATAACCTCACTCTGGAACAATATCAAATGAAACAACAGGAAGATCAACATTGTAGTGAAATAGGTTTTGACGTAGGCGACTGAGTATTTTTATAGCTACAACCATACAAAAAAAGTCCCTCAAGCAAGACAAGAAGGATACTAACTTATCACCCAAGTACTATGGTCCTTACAAGGCATTGCAAAATATTGGTACTATGGCATACAAATTGGAGTTCCTGCATCTTCCTGAGTACACCCAGTTTTCCATGTTTCATGCTTAAAGAAGGTTATCGGTGACAAGCTCCCAGTTCAAACAATATTGCCAAGACTTGATGAGGAAGGAAAAATCACATTGGAGCTTAAAGCAATCTCAGAAACAAGAATTCGATAGCTATGGAATCGATCAATTTTAGAGTATATCATTAAGTGGATGAACTTACACGTTGAAGATTCCACATGGGAGGATCATAATTTTATACAAAGGCATCCAAAACTACTCAAGTATTGAGGACATCACTTTTTTTTAAGGAGAGGGGAATGTTAGGTCCCTATAATACTAGTGTAGCCCCCTTATTGTTATTGTTAGTGTAGCCCCCACATTGTTATTTTTGTGCCCCATAGAATCCCACTATTGTTATTGTTATTCCCTTACATTATTATTTCTATGTGGGCTCTGATTATATTGTGACCCCTTAGACTCCTATCCTTAGAGAAATTTTGAGGTCTAAAATGGGCCTCCTAAGGAATATTATAAAATAATAGTGGAATAATGAAATAAGATTAGAATACCTCATCAAGTTTTGGAAGGGAAAAAGAAAAAAACTACTTTTTTCGACTCATATTTTCAACTTATCTCCACAAGATTTTACTCAATTTTTGAGCAAGAGAACTCATTGGATGCATAAATTATTTTTCATCCAAGGAGTATGCATCTTGCACGCTTTCGATGGAGCCTACTACATGAAAAATGTGAAATACATGAAAAGACATGATTGCAATCATGTTTATCATGTATTCCACATTTTTTGTGTAGTAGGGTCCATCGAAAGTATGCAACATGGGTACACCATGGATAATAAATTAAATTTTGCATCCAAAGAGTGCTCCTTCTTGAAATTTGAATAAAATTGTAAGGAGATAAGTTGAAAATATGAGTTGAAAAAATTGATTTTTTTTCTTTTTTTTTACTCCAAAAATAGTGAATCATCCCCCATGGTTGACATCATCATATTGAATCCTATTGCTTCTTATAAATTTTATTTTGGTTGTACATTTTGTTTTAAGGCCCATTTTTTACCTCAAAATTTCTCTAATGATATACCAAGGAGATATTGTCATTTGTATCATCCAATAATTGTTCATTTATGTGATGTAAAGGAGGTTTCCCCCTTGAAGGGGCTAATTTTCAAGTCATTGATCTATCTTTTCTTTTGTTTTTTGATCTGGTTGCATACCATTAATTTATCCCAAATACTCTATTATTAACCCAAATAAACAATGATCTACCGAAAAATAAAATCCTTGGTATTTTTAACTTCTAGAATTAAAAATATGCAGTGAAAATATACTAGAGGATCAATCAGATATTGAAAAATTAATTAACTCAGAACAATTCTCTGTCATTTTATTATCTAGAAAGTATGGGGTTTTCAATGCATAGAGATACAAGGAAAAATGGAAATATGGAACTTGCAAATTGACTCCCTCAGAATGAATTTAGAACAAGTAAATTGGCCTCAAGGCAATTTTCTTCTGGATGAAATCGACCTAAGGAAATCAGCCTCCAACAACTCTATCTATGCACTCCAACAACTAGATCTGCGTCTTGTGATCTAGGTGGATATCAATGGCCACCCACCTATTCCACTTGGCCCCCCACCATTGTTTCTTTCAGTTTCTTTAATTGTAGCACACTTTACTATTTTTGGTAATTTTTTAGGTCCTGAATTTCCAGAGCTTTTTTGAGACCCTAAACGGTTTTTTTTGGAAAAAGGAAAAATGTGAGCCAAAGGTTTGTATTCAAAAGTGTTAGTGCTCATATAGGTATTTCTAATGAGGTATCATGTGCATCAAACAAATACCGTATGCCAAATTTATGACCCTAGGAAGTTGGTGTACCAATTTACCCCAACAGGGCCCACAAATGTTTAACGCTTCATCTCCTAGGGTTAGGTTTTTCGATGTTTATGGTTTTCTTCGAGATAAGCTACCATCACTTGAGCTAGTTTATTTCCATTCTGTATGTAAGCATCTTTTAGTTCTTTGATATTAATGAAATAAAAATTTATTTATTTTTCATCTCTATGTATGATTATATCTATATTCTATTTTGTTCTTGCATAAGTCTAGATCAATTGTACTAGAGTAGTTTGCTCTTTCTCTCTTTTTTGTGCATGTCCCCAATGAGGTTGGGGTATAAGGAGTTAAGACTTGAACTGTTGAACCTTTGCAAGACCGGTGTTAATCAAGGTTGTCATTGATGTCAATATGGCATTGGACAAGATGGAAAATATTCTTGAGATGCCTAATGAACATCATGAAACCCTAGACTGTGATGATAAGTTTGAAGACAATAGATGCCTAGTTTGAGATGATGATGTCGTAAGGTATATGCTTAACAAATTCTTGTTTAAGGATGCCATCAATGAAGACGTCTAGACATCAAACCATTGATGAAGGAATCTTACCCTAAGAAGTCCTTGAACTAACTAAGATGTTTCCAAGTACCAGTCATGTGCCTTGATTGATGATCTAGACCAATGATATATCTAATATACAAGCCCTTGATGACATATGGAGGACTATATTTGATGATACTTGATGATGGTCTTGATGGCATGGTTGCAAGACTTTATGATGACATGGAAGATCTCATTTGATGATTAGAGGACTACTTGATGAGCTCTCCTAAAGGAAAATTAATGGATGCTGCACTATGACATGCCATTGCACTAGTGTAAAATGACATTGATACGTAATGCTATTATGATGACTTGGATGCTACATGATGAAACTATGATCCTATGATTGATGGCACTATGATCCTACTATGAAACAATGGAGAAGTCATGATGTCCCAAACATTTCATGCACACAAATTTATTGACCAGCCACATAAAAACATATTTATCACTCTTTAGAGGCAACATATGAACATGATACCTATGCCATATTTTAGAGCATATTTTTAGCTTTCTAATGAGCTATCACATGCCCCAAAACTCCAAATAGTCTAAGAGTTATGAATTTTTAAAGATAAGGCAATTAATTCTGGTTATTGAGCCGAGCTTACCTCCATAACTCATGTTGGCTTGCATGTGGACGTGGTTGTTCATTGTGAGGACGAATAAGTATATATATAAGAGGTTAGACCTCTGTTTAAAAAAAAATTCAATGATAATCACATGAATAAGAGCATTGTTCACATCTTGCGAGCAAGGGAGAAAAGGAGTATAGGAGTTAAGAAAAAAAGGGTAGCGGTGAATTTTGTTTGGGTTTGATCACATAAGAGTATGGACAACACCCTATGGACTAAGAAATTGACACAGATTTTGGATCTCTTATGGTTTGTGACTCGAGCATACATTTGGTGCAACAACTTACCTTGGTAGTAGTACTCCCTGTGGCTCATATCCTTTCTTCAGACAGTGAATTATCATTGTGTATCATCATTTAAGGATAGTGACTCGAACATACAACCATTAGCCCCTGTGATCTTGGACAATGATCCTCTATGGCTTGGTGGCATAACTTGACTATAGTATTTCTCAGATAGTGGCATAATTGGATAGTGGTATAGCTGGATTTTGGTGAACTCTTTTGCTTGGACTCTTGGATAAAATTTAAGCAAAAATCTGTGGATTAACATTAGTTGGGATACAATTAAGACTAGTGGTAACAAGCATAAGTGAATTCAAGCAAAAAGTACAATGAAGATCTAAATTGTATATAATAAAGAAGATTTCAATTCAAGACATACAAATATCTTGTTTGGTCAAGGGTTATTGAAGATACCCTTGAAGAAGTCTTGGTGCAGGAGTTGATTTGGTGTGTGGTAGGGAAAAGTCCTGGTGCAGTGTGATCTTCTTTGGACAGTTGGTGCAGTATGGTGTAACTTGGTGCAAGAATTTTGATGCTATATTAAAATGTTTATGAAGAAGGGTAATGGTGCAGAATAAGGTAGATTGGTAAACTGAATTATTGGAACAGTTTGAACAGAAGTCTGGTGCTGTGTGTTGCAGGGATATTTGTAAAGAAGAATTGTCACAATCCATTGTTGAAGTCTTGGTGTAGCATGGTGTGTTGGACAGTGGTGTAGTGTGGTGCAAGGATTTCCATTGGTGAAGTCTTGGTGCAACATGGTGCATTGGACAATGGTGTAGTGTGATGCAAGGATTCTCACTGATGAAGTCTTGGTGCATCATGGTGCATTGGGTAGTGTGATATTTTGAACAGTGGTCTGATGCAGTGAAGGATTATTGCTCATAGGAAAATTGAAGCTTGGGTAAGAAGTTTATTGACCTACGAAAATAATAGTCACCTAGAACTTGTGATATGTCGATGAGTAAGACTTGAAGAAGCCTTGTAAACATCCTTAGAGACATGATGTTGTGCTGAGGTCATCATGAAGTAAACTTGGAAGATTTGATTGGGTATGATGAAGAATAGTGGTGACACCTTCTATATGACAAGGTTGTCATTGATGATGTAAAGTGGAAGACTACAGTGAAGATGGAGTTTGATAGGGCTCGATGAATAATATTTTGGGAGACGTGAGTTACTACCAAACTTATCTTGATGAAGTATTGCAGTGGGTTGGTGTCCAAGAGGTTGGTGCCTCGAAAAGACAAGTTTGGTGCCTTGGAGGATAGGGTTGGAGCCTTAGAGGATTGGTGTCCTCAAGAAACCAGGTCGAATCTTATACCAGAAAAGGGTTGGTGCCCTAGGGGTTGGAGCCTATAAACGCAAGGGTGGTGCCTTCAAAAGATAGGGTTGGTGCCCTAGAGGTCAGAGCCTCACAAAAGTCCAAGTTGGTGCTTGTCAAAAGGTTGGAGCCTGGGTGATTGAAGATCGGTTTTTCATCTAGGGTTGGAGCCATATATACATTGTACTTGATTTATTAAAGAAATTAATAACATAATTTATTCTTATTGTTCATTTTGTGTTCTAGATATAAGTGATCTAATTGGTAAAAGTCACAATTGAAAAGAAATACTGATACACCCCCCTCTCAGTATTTCCAAAAATTGGTATCAGAGCCAGTACCTTCACTCAAAGCCTAGCAGCGTGAAGGTTGATCCTTAGAACATAAATGGCAAAGCCAAGGAAGAAGGCCTCCAATCCTCCTAAAGATGTCTCTTCCTCAACCATGAAAACTGAAGACAATCAAGTTGAGAAAGTTCCAATGTTCAATGGAAACTTTGATGCATGGAAGGTAAGAATGAGAATTTCTTAATGCCTCAAGGTGTTGCAGTATGGGAATAAGTGATTACTAATAACATGATGAACGAAGAATCCAAGGAGTACAACTCAAAAGTGATGAAGGAAATCTTGAATGGGCTACCAAATTCTATAAAGTTCAATTTGGAAAAATGTTCATCACCAAAGAGTATATGGGACAAACTTCATGACCTTCACTCAAAAGGAGCATTCACCATGACCACTAGTCAAGAAGATGATGGAAATCAAGGAGGAAATATAGAACCCATCAAGGAAGGTAAAAATAAGAATGATGAGATCAAGGCCAAAGAAGACCTAGAAGAAGAAGAAAGCAAAGAAGACTTTGAAGAAGATCTCCTAGCTAAATTTATAGCTTCCATGGAAGAGATTAACAATTTGAAAAATGAAATTGAGGAACTTAATAAGAAAGCGCAAGATGGTGACCATGAAAAGACAAGGAAGGAAGTTGACATTTTCAAGCTTCAAGAAAGAGATGAGGAACTCACCAAGCTTAAGGAGGAGTTTCATCAAAACAAAGGAAAGTATCATGAAGAATTCATATCCATGACAAATCAATTGGATAAGGCAAAGTAAAGGGAAGAATTTTTTCAAGCCACCTTGAACAAAAAATCAAGATTTTAAACAAACTTGAAGTAGAGATTGGTTAACATAAGGAAGAGGTCTCCTCCCTTAGAGATCAACTAGAAGAAGCAAAGAAATAAGCAGAAGGAGTTGAGAAGGTGATGTAAGATTTGGCACTCATATAAGGACAAGTTGATGAAGCAGAAAAGGAGAGAAACACCATGACATGCCAACTAGAAGAAAAGGATGATGACATCGCCAAGTTAAGATCAAAAATCACTTCTCTTAAGGCTCAATCATGTGAAGCAACCAAGAACAAGGAAGAAATGGAGATCATACTATCAAAGAAGGATGAAGAATGCAAGAAAATGAAAGAAGAACTTGTCTTTCTTAAAAAGGAAGTTGACTTGCTGAATAAGAACTTGAAAAATTCTCAAACCCTAGATGACATCCTAAGTCATCAAAGGTATCCCCTTGATAAATCAGGTCTTGAATATATAGATGAATCCTCAAGAAAGAGTGATAATGATTTAAACAACAAGGATGTGAGGAAGCCAGAAATAAATTTTGATGCTCCAAGGTCCAGCAAAGGCAAGGAGAAGAGTCAAGACAACTGTGGAAGAAATTCTACTCCAACAAGACTTGTAGATAGTGTCAAGAATACAAAAGGCAATGAATATCATCAAAGAATCCCAAGCCAAAAATACTTCATAAGTACATCAAGGAAATCTTCATCTCCCAGGTACCAAAGTATATTTCTTGGTTATTGTTATTCTTGTACAAACTTTGGGCACATGGAAAAAGATTGTAGGGCATATCACAAAGACAAATATAATGGTCCCTATAAATCTGCTAGAAGCAATTTTTCAAAAATAAGTCATGATTACTCATTCATAAACAAGATGTAGTGCTTCAATTTCCATAACATTGGAAATATGGCATGTGTTTGTAACTTGATTTGGGTGCCTACACAAGCTAGAACTATGCCAGAGAAGAAAGTTACACAAGTATGGAGAATGAAGCAAATTGAATTCAGAAGTCCCTTGTACAGTCTAGCCAACAACACATTTTGTTGACTTGATGTAGCCATCCTCAATATTCCAAGTATTTGATGGAGACTTTTCCAAAAGGAAGACCATGCGTACAATTAGGGGGAGCTTATGATGATTAAGAATTATTCCAGAAGATATCCATGAATGGGCCCTATGAAATCCTTGATGGACAATTATCCTTTGATATATCATCTCTTGGGAACACTCCACTGAAGAACATAATCCTTATTCAACTGTTGGACTATTTTTGAAGATATCTTCCACTTGATCACTAAGCAGGTAATATTTGCTGAGCTAGAAGAGTTTATGTAGGTAGGAAGAGTTGGTTTATCACATGAATGAATGTAAGAACATCTATCATGGACCACATTTCCATAAATAAGAGCACCATGGCAGGGGGAGTAACGTACCTATGAAGAACTACTATTCATGAAGAAAAGAAGCAGCTCGACAGGGGGAGTTCTTGGACACCTCGTTTGCCATTGATGCCAAAGGGGGAGAGAATATTTGAAAGGGAAATAATATTGCCATCAATGACAAAGGGGGAGATTGTTAATCAAGGTTGTCATTGATGTTAATATGGCATTGGTCAAGATGGAAAATATTCTTGAGATGCCTAATGAACATCATGAAACCCTAGAACGCGATGATAAGTTTGAAGATAATAGATGCCTAGTTCTAGATGATGATGTCATAAGGTATATTTTGAACAAACTCTTGTTTAAGGATTCCATCAATGAATATGTCAAGCTGTCAAGCCACTGATGAAGGAGTCTTGTCGTAAGAAGTCCTTGAACTAACTATGATGTTTCCAAGTACCAATCATGTGCCTTGATTGATGATCTAGATCGATGATGTATCTAATGTACAAGCCCTTGATGACATATGGAAGACTATACTTGATGATACTTGATGATGGTCTTGATGACATGGTTGGAAGACTTTATGATGACATGGAAGATCTCATTTGATGATTGGAAGACTACTTGATGAGCTCTCCTCAAGGAAAATTAATGGATGTTGCACTATGACATATCACTGCACTAGTATATAATGACATTGATACGTAATGTTATTACGTTGACATGGGTGATACATGATGACACTATGATCCTATGATTGATGACACTATGATCCTACGATGAAACAATGGAGAAGCATGTTGTCCCAAACGTTTTATGCACATAAATTTATTGACCAACCACATGAAAACATATTTCTCACTCCTTAGATGCATCATCTGAACATGATACCTATGCCATATTTTAGATAATATTTTTATCTTTCTAATGAGCTATCACATGCCCAAAAACACCAAATATTCTAAGAGATATGAATTTTTAAAGATAAGGAAATTAATTCTGGTTATTGAGCGAACCTTACCTCCATAACTCATGTCGGCTTGCATGTGGACGTGGTTGTTCATTGTGAGGACAAATAGGTATATTGATATGAAATTCACTCATGAGTGATCTCAGTTAAATAATTAATGAATGAAGGTATTATAGACTCATGTGTTGGTGCGTGTCTATGTTATTTTAGGCAATGGATTGATCAGATTGCGAAATACACAGATAATGGAAAATGGAAAACAGTAAGGGAAACACTGTAAGCAAAGACAAGAAAACAATGCATTAATAAGGAGTTAATCCTATTCTCTAGGGCTACGTCTTTGGTTCAGCTTTCAGTGGTGGCCTTCTTTTATTGTGTCTTTAAAGCAGATATTTACAATGAGAAGCTCAACTCGAGAATCCTGAAATAGAAGATGCTTAGTAGGGTTGTTCTTGGATTCCCCAAGCCACTAGAGTGCACAGACTCTTTCCTTACCAAGTCTCGACCTCTTTGGTCTTTAATGGGATGAGTCCAATGGTGCTCAATTCCCAACAGATATCCTCACAGGGATGGTTTGAACCTCTGAAGCCTGGTTCTATCTGCTCGATGCTGCCTTAGGTCAGCTCGACTCTCTGTTTTCTGCTTCTCGCTTCACTGTCTCTTCCACCCCTTCGGATTGCCTGCTGCTGTTCGCTTGGAGTTCCCTACCCCTACGTCATCGCCAATGTCTCACAGGGAGGTGGCCACTCATCCTCCCATGAACTACACTAGCTCTTCCTCAACGGTTCGGTATTTCAGTTACACTGTGGAATGATTCATCCGCCAACTCAGCAGTCAAATCGGACATCAGACTTTTATATGTCGCGGCTTAATTCCCCTATCAAATATGGTTCCTCCATCGGGGGCAATCTCCGCCATCAGATCTGAAGTCCCCATATCCTACAGTGTTCGCTTATTTTGTGTGGTTGACTTGCTCGACCGTTAGCGCGCGATGAGAGGCAGTTTTCTCTCTCATCCACCGGATACGCGTCATGCAATGAATGGAATCGCTCTTTTTCTGCCAAATCCACTTACCACCCCAATATGCCTCCGATATACCACCAATTTTGGAGCACGGCCCACCTTTCGGCTTAGTGCTTCCCTACGGTTTTCCGGCTTCCCATGCGACCAAGCTCTTGGGGATTTTTCTTCTCGAGGGGTTTTGCCTAGCGATGCGTGATTACGCTAATCGCGCATCAGAAATGGCCACCGTTTCCCGATCTGGGATTCCTAACTTCTAGTTTTTCCTCCTGCGTGGTCTCCATGGGCCTAAGTTAGCGTGGTTTGACCGAGGTCCTCGTCATTCCTTGCTAACTACAAACTGCCGTTGTCTAGAGGTCTTCTTGATAGCTCTTTGTTCATAAATTCAAAGTCTATCCTGATTTGATACAGTCATGGTACTTTGATAATTTTCATGGATCCAATTCAGATCACGGTCTTCCCACTTAAAAATCTTTTGGACCACCAAAATTTGGTTTTCAAGCATCGACTAAGTGAGCGTACAATTGTCTTACTTGTCCAATCTCTATCCACTTTGCACTTCTCAGCTTTGAACCCTTGAGTTCTACTCTGAGGTACTCAACATCTCCTCTGCGCGTCATCCTCACCTTGCTATCCAGAACCGTGTCTTCCTGCAATTCATTAAGATATTCAGGCAAAAGATCATCAATAGAAGGCAATTGACTCTGCTCTTCAGGATCCTCAATTAGTGAGGGTTCAAACAATCTCAAGCAATCTGCATTTACGACTAAGTAGATGTGCATGTAAGTTGGTAGATCAAGGTGAAAAGCATTCTCACCAATCTTCTCAAGTATCTTGAAGGGTCCAT